>CAUYLG010012017.1:0-163968 GCA_963573385.1 Cacajao melanocephalus
TGCACTGAGAAGCGCTGCGCCACGCCAGGGCGCCGGCAAAGCAGCTGTGCGGGCCAAAAGAGTCGCGCTGGCGACACGTGTGGCTCCTCCGCCGGGAATCTCCTAGTTTCTGGGCCACAGAAATTCGTCTGAAATTGCGGCACCCACTCGCTCTCTGTGCTTTCACTGGGAGCTACAATCCTGGGCTGTTGTTAATCGGCCATCTTGGATCTCTCTCCACAAAATTGTATTTTATTGTCAATTCTAACATTGTTTTACAAGGAAAAGAAATTTCTTTTACATATATTGTGACTACTGATATATTTGGATTAATTTCTACCGTTTTAAATTCTATTTTCTATTTTTTCACTTCTCCAATTTTCTTCCTTGCTGGTGTTGTGATTAATCAACTATTTTCTTCTCTCACCATTTCACATTTTCTCTGATAGTTTGGGAGATGTAAAGCATTTTTCTATATTTTTAATGGTTATACTAGACATTTAAAAATACTCTAGGAACAACATATTTTAAAGGTTTTATATATATTTTATATATAAATATATATAAAATATATATTATATATATATTTTATATATATATATATATAAAGGTTTTATGTGTGTGTGTGTGTGTGTATGTGTGTGCATGTGTATTTGTTTCTGTGAGACATTCCTACACCAAAACCATGTGACTATATGAGTTTGGCTAGTTTCATAAGGGACACTATTTTCATTTTGATTTTTTTCACTCTTTACTTAGAACTATAGTCAAGACAGATATGTTTCCCTATTGTCTTTTCTCTTTAGCTTATTTTCAGAATTTATTAATTGAGGATATCACCATTTGGAAGTGTTGGCGGAAGTGGCCTGTCTGGAGCAGCTGCCATGATGCCGGCTGCCGTTGGGGAGGTACAGCTGAGGCTGCCTGCTCCATGGAGCCTGCAGGAGCCCCGAACATGCAGGAGCCCTGCCCCTTTCTGAGTGCTAGGGGCAGGAGCCCAACCCTCCCCAGGGGTAGCTGTAGCCACTCAGCCTTGGCTGTAGACCCTGGCATGCCAGGGCTCTTGGGGACCAGGAAGTTCCTCTGCCCCCACAGAAGTGCCTGCTCCTGCTACCTGGCTTCTCCTCACTCCCAGTGCCTGCTTCAATTTCAGAGCAAAGTTACAGACAAGCTGTAGCACTGCTGTGGTCTGGTTGGATGTCTGCATGCTTAGGGTGGCACCGACAGGCCAGTCCCCGGGGCCTCGGCCCACTCTGGACTTTGGGTGCCAGAGCACAGAAGGGAAGCCGAGGCAGGGCTGAGGGTGGCTCAGCATGGTGTTGAAGGCACCCCTCTGCAGGAACAGCCTGGACACCATGGACAGCAGGTTGATGGCAGCAGGAGGCAGATAGGCTCTTGGGCAGAAAGTCTCCTCTGGCTGAAGTCTTCAGAGACAACAGGGCGACCTGCCTGCCAATAGGAGCTACAGACTCCAGGTCTTCTTTCTGCTGAGGGCTGTGCAGAGTTGGAACAAAATACCTACAGATAGCAGCTACCAACTCCAGGTCTCCTCTCTGCTAAGAGCTGCACACTTGGGATAACCTGCCTGTGGAAAGTAGGTCTCCTGAGAGCTATTGTAACTCCTCTCTACCTTGCCCACCCTGCAGTTGTCCATGTACCTTATTCTTTCTGGACACGGGACAAGAACTCAGCACCTGTAGAATGGAGGGACTAAAAGAGCTGTAACACAAACAGGGCTGAAACACACATGCTCCCTTCCCACACCCCCCGTACCCCCACCCTGGTCTGCTCACCACATTGCAGGCGACAAGGAGAGAAGGAAAGGAGTGAAGACCTGCAGCCCTTCAGGGATCCCAGGCCTAGGAGCACCCCAAGCTAGGGCTGCGACACCCTCTTGGGGCTCTGTGGTTTCTGGCATCTTCAAGCTTCTGGGTGCCACCGCATTCCCTGGTACCCACAGTGGTACACTTGGTCCAGCTACAGCCTCACAGGGAGCCAGCGCCTGTGTTGGCACTTGGACCTGCCCACCCCACTGCAGCTGGCATGCTTGGCTGTACTCAGTGGCTAGACTTCTTGCTTGCTTGCTCACCCACCCCTCATTGTTCCACAAGTAGCTTGCCCTTGGCAGACTTGCCCTTGGCAGGCGTGGGAAGTGGACTGGTAGCACAAGCTAAACACAGCCTGCTAGGCTGAGTGGGCAGAAGGAGCACAGCAGGCAGGAGCAAAACTCCGGCAAAGGCACCACTGGCCACAGAGTTTTCTGGTTGGTAAAGCAACACCTGAAGGATCCTGTAACAGAGGAGTCTCCTTATAGCATTTTCAGCTATGGTGTACTAGGAGTAGTATCTGAGACCTTCTAGTCTGAAATATTGTTAGAAATAGAAGTTCAAGTTGCACCATCCATTTTTAACTTATATTAAATACAATATTAAGGCAAGTAAACCTTGTGTTTTCAAGTTTCTTCTGGCATGCTGTCTCATTCATTTATCGTTACTGTCAGATCCTCTCTCCTAGGAAATAACAGACTGGGAGCCTACATCAGAGAGTGTATGAGTCATATGGCCTCTTGTCAAGTCCAGATTCTCCCTTCTCATACCTCCCAACAAGTGACCCTAGACCATTTTGTTACACCTCACCTGAAGTTTAATACCTCCTGGTCCTTGACCTCTACAATTTTTTGCTCTTACACAGAACCTGAGGTAATTAAAACTCTGCCTATCTGGCTTCCTCATTTTTTACCTGTGTAATAATCTATTAGTTGTATGTTTACAATTAAGCTCTGGAGTTTTTATTACAGAACCCCCACCCCACCCCCCCCACACACAAATTAGGTATTTTCATAGTATTTACCATAGCCTGATCTGGCTGCAGCATACATCTCTGATCTCATCTTTTTTTCACTGACCCCATGCTCTTTCTACACCAGTCATATGGGACTTCTTGCTCTTTTTGTAATATACCCAGCTTCTTCCTGGCTTAGCACCTTTGCAGTTATTTTTGCCTTTGCCTGGAATTACATGACTTCATATTTTCTCAAGGCTCACTGTCTCCCTTCAGTCTGTTCCTTCCTCACTATCACCTCCTCAAAGATGCCTTTCTGACCCTCACTTCTATTTAAATTAGCACTCTTCCATCTCCTCATATTTTACCCTGACTTTACATAATATTATGTTTTTATTTCCTTGCTTATTGGCTGACTTCCCTGCTAGAATCTAAGATGTAGGAAGGGAACAATTTATTTTGTTTTGTTTATCACTATGCCTATAACTCCAGAACAAAGCCTGACAGGAAGTAGGCACTTTGTAAATATTTGTTGATGAAATGAATGGTAATATAGTAACCTTAAAAACTTGATAAAGTGTGTTGATTTTTTATCTGAATAACTTCGTGGTTAATGTTGTGGATTGTGTAAATTGCATGGCATTTCACATGAACAGCTAGTCAAGGGAATATACCCTTTTTCTAATGATGTCTAATTCTATAATGATACCTAATTATTAGATTGATGCAAAAGTAATTGTGGTTTTTGCATTGTTGGAACTTTCTGTTTGATATTGGAATACATTCCTAAATAAATGTGGTTATGTTATACATTATTTTAATGGACATTTCTTGCTTTTTTGCTAATGATTTATTACTATTTTCTATTTATTTTACACAAGGGAAATGATGTTACGCAAAAAGCAAATTCGAGCAATTTTCTTAATAGAGTTTAAAATGGGTCATAAAAAGTGGAGACAACGTGCAACATCAACAACACATTTGGCTCAGGAACTGCTAATGAACCTACAGTGCAGTGGTGGTTCAAGAAGTTTTGGAAAGGAGACAAGGGCCTTGAAGATGAGAAGCATAGTGGCCTTCCATCAGAAGTTGAGAAGCATAGTGGCCTTCCATCAGAAGTTGAGAAGCATAGTGGCCTTCCATCAGAAGTTGAGAAGCATAGTGGCCTTCCATCAGAAGTTGAGAAGCATAGTGGCCTTCCATCAGAAGTTGACAACAAACAATTGAGAACAATGATCAAAGATGATCCTCTTACAACTACATGAGAAGTTGCCCAAAAACTCAGTGTTGACCATTCTATGGTTATTTGGCATTTGAAGCAGATTGGAAATGTGAAAGAGCTCTATAACTGGGTGCCTAATGAGCTGACCAAAAAGAAAAAAAAATGTTTCTTTGAAATATCATCTCTTGGCTGGGAGTGGTGGCTCATACCTGTAATCCCAGCACTTTGGGAGGTTGAGGTGGGTGGCTCACAAGGTTGGGAGTTCAAAACCAGCCTGGCCAAGATGGTGAACCCTCATCTCTACTAAAAATACAAAAATTAGCCAGGTCCAGTGTCAGGCATCTGTAATCCCAGCTACTTGGGAGACTGAGGCAGGAGAATCCCTTGAACCCGGGAAACAGAGGTTGCAGTAAGCCAAGATCGTGCAATTGTACTCCAGCCAGGGTGACAGAGTGAAACTCCATCTCAAAAAAATATAGAAGAAAGAAATATCTTCTCTTATTCTATGCAACAACAACAAACCATTTCTTGATTGGATTATGGTGTGCAATGAAAAATGGATTTTATATGACAACTGGCAATGACCACTGTAGGAGATCCATCAGGGTGGTGGGAAAAATTATAGTAAACACACAAACCTTCTTGGAAAACTGGGAGGTTTTGCAAAAGCTTCGGGAAAGGATTGTGGCTGAAGGCAGACTAATCCTCTTACCTTAAGCTAATAGCAAAAGGCCCAGAACAAGGGAGTGCAAAAGAATTTATCTAGATAAGTTTGTTTACCTATTTCTCCTGAAACCATCCTTTGATCATCCTCTCATAAGACTGTCCCCTACTCCAGGGGTTAACAATGTTAATTACCCACAAATGGTGTTTCCTCCAGGCCTTTGTCATTAAATCTGTATTAAACAAGTGTGAGTGTTGCTGGCTTATCAAGGCTGCTGCTGCTCACTCTGCCAGCAGTCCCCTAGCCACACTGACAAGGCAAGGCAAAATACCTATGTGTGCGAACTGCATTCATCTGTTGCTCAGCCAGAGTCTGTGGGACAGACCTCAGCAGCTGATGCCCCCACATGAGGAATGCTGCAGCGAATCACTACAGAACCTTGAAAATGAAGGTGAAGAGACTGTGCAGTCAGTAAGTCATTGGTGCCCACTTGGGATATCCAAGTTTGAGGAAATTGTTCAAGCTAGGGTTTCATCCTGGGACAACAGTTACCAGCACAACAGAAAGTTTATAAAAGTATTGAAACAGCTGCTTAAAGCTAGTGGTACCTTGGTTTTGCAGGCTCAATTAAGGGACCTAATGCAAACTGCTGTTTCCCATAACCCATAGTTCTCAGAAGAAGGCATGCTAGACGTAGAGCTCTGGAAATAATTGGGAGAAATCTTAAATAGCATCATGTGCAAAGGCAACAGCTCCCAGTAACATCTTCAACCTTATGAGCCTTAGTCAGGTCTGCTTTGGCCTTGCTCTACACAGAAGAGCCTAAAAAGGGAAGGGAGGAGGAACCGTCTCCTACCGTACCACCTCTTCCTTCTCCCTCAGCCCCGCAATTACTGGGTAAAAGTGTCACAGAGGGAATAGAGGCTTCCCTTGAGCCCCCTCCCCCAATAAATTGGAAAAAGGACAAGGGCAACACTACAGCTATAGGATCCTGTCTTGGGTAAACGGCATTAGAAGGGGAGCTCTTTGTCTGCCTTGTATTGCAAGATCGACAAGGCAATTGGGTATATAAATCCATTTCTTTTGATGCTTATGAAGAAATAAGAAAAAAACATTAGAGAAAACAGAGTTGCTAGCCCATTTACAAAAGGATTAATTAAAGCCATAGCAAACAATTTCCATATGAGCCCATGGGACTGGTCAGTGCTAGCTAAAACAACTTTAAAGACCAGTCAGTACCTCCTCTGGAGGGCAGAATTTAATAAGTTATGTGAACAGCAAACTGTTTTCTAATAATGGCCATGGTTATTCCTCTTCTACCCCTAATGTGACTCTCTCAAAATCCTATTTGGGTAGAACAGTGACCTTTAAAGGGAGAGAAATCACTATGAGCCCATGAATTAGTTGAGGAGCAATTAAAAGCCAGCCGTATATTACCATGTTACAGCCCTTGGAATTAGCCCATTTTTGTCATTCCCAAAAAGTCTGGCAAATGGAGACTTTTGCATGACTTATGGGCTACTAATACTAATCTGTGACCTATGGCGGCTTTTCAACAGGGGCTCCTTCCCCCATGGCAATTCCTCGAGATTGGCCTATAATCATTATTGACTTAAAGGACTGCTTTTATACAATTCCCCTTGCAGAACAGGACAGAGAAAAATTTGTGTTTACAATACTAGCTATCAATAATGAAAGGCCAGCTCCTGGATTTCATTTGAAAAGTGTTTCCACAAGGAATGCTGAACAGCCCTACTATATGTCAATATCATGTAAATTAGGCTTTGCTCCTCAGTAGAAAATTTCCTAATTGCAAGATTATTCATTTTATAGATGATATTTTGTTAGCAGCCCCAATGGAGCCAGTAGTTTTAAGTTTATATGCCTCTGTCCAAAGGAATACACAGTAAGAGATTTAATCATAGCACCTGAAAAAGTACAAATGTCCTCTCCTTGGAAATAGCTGGGATACATACTAACTTACTGGTCGGCAAGACCCTATAAGGTTAAATCAAACACTAGCAACTTACACACCTTCAATGATTATCAAAAATTACTGGGCGATATTAACTGGCTTTGCCCCATCTTGGGCATAACTACTGACAATTTGCAAAACCTGTTTTCTATCCTAAAGGACAATACAGATCTACATTCTCCCAGGTATTTAACCCCTGCAGCAAAAAAAGGAAATTGAGGAAATAGAACAAGCTATTTCTCAGAGGCAACTAGATCACATGGACCCAAAATATTCAGTTCAATTGTTTGTTTTTCCTACTAAACATTCCCCAACAGGATTACTCAGACAGATTGCCCCAGGGCTACGCTTCCTAGAATGGGTTTCTTTGCTCATATACTGGGATTAAAACACTATCTCCCCATATCCAGCTAGTTACTAAAGTCATCTATAATGGCTCCAAATGATGCAATCTGTTGCTAGGTTATAACCCTGATGTTGTAAGAATTACTTTGAGTATAAAGCAATTCAAAGCAGTATTGCCCCTATCTCTAAATCTTCAGATAGCACTCTGATTATGCAGGCCATGTAGAGCATGCTCTCCTGCTGACAAACTACTTCAGTTCTTATCTCTTACTCCTGCAGTTTTGCCTACAAAAGTAGTTCACTCCCCCATACCTAACACTTTAACGCTTTTTACTGATGGCTCTGATAAAAATGTAAAAGTGGCTATCTGTTGGAAGCCACATAATTCCCGAACTCAATCTGGATTTACTAGCACTGAAAGAGCTGAGGTTGGAGCCCTAATATTAGCCCTGGAAGCCTTTTCTACTCAGCCCATCAATATTGTTAGTGACTCTGCTTACTGTTTATTTGTTGTAGAACCTTGAGACAGCCCTCATTAAGTTTACTCTCAGTCCCACCTTGTATGCCCTTTTTCTTCAACTTGAGCAATTGCTAGATCTACAGACACATTCTATTTTCACCACACATAGTCAAGCCCACAGCTCGCTGCCTGCCAACTGACTTACAGCAATAATCAAGCAGACCTGCTGGTTATGACATCACTGCTTGACCAAGCCACCCAGTCACATCAATTTTTCCACTAAAATCAGAGAAACTTAACAATTTAAGCTTACACAAAGACAAGCTGAACAAATTGTCCTGCTATGCCCAGATTGCCAGCTCACAGTCACGTGTCCTCCTTCTACAAGTGTTAACCCTAGAGGACTAGAACCTAATCAGTTATGGCAAACAGATATTACACATGTCCCTGAATTTGGAAAACTAAGATATATACATGTATTTGTTGATATCAATTCTCACCTAATTAGCACACATGCTTTTCATGGAAAGCCCACCCAATATGTTATTGAACATCTACTCTTAACTTTTGCGATTATGGGGTGGCCTACAAAAATTAAATCTGATAATGATCCAGCTTATGTCAGCTCACAATTTCAACAATTTTGTCACACATGGAACATCCAACATTCCACAGGCATCCTGTATAACTCCCAAGGACAGGCCATAGTAGAATGTGCCCATTCTACCCTTAAAAATATGCTCAGAAAACAAAAAGGGGGAAATATGAGTAAGGACCCTGCAACAGTACTAGCACAAGCCTTATTTATCCTTAATTTCTTAAATTTAGATGACAAATTTCAATCAGCTATAGAAAAACACTTTGCTAAAACCTCTCAAGACATAAAACCCACAATTGTATGGAAAGATGTTAATAGTAATGTACGGTGTGGTCCAAATGATTTGCTAACATAGGAAGAGGATATGCTTGTGTTCACACCCCCTCAGGTCTTCTTTGGATTCCAGCATGGCACATGTAACCATATCATAGCATGGCTAGGACCCAGCCTGGTACCAGAAACGAAGGAAATGTCCCTGCAGGACCTGTAGCCCTGGATGATACTGTTTCAATGGATGACACAGGCCCCAGACATTGCCTGGGGAATGCTGAAGATGATGACTCAGAAGGCTAAGTAAATCCTGCTCCAAACACAAATACCATTCATTCCAGATCATTTGTTCCTTTTTTATTCTCTCGCTTTGCTTTCTACCTGTACCTGCTACACTCTATTGAGCCCATCTTCTAAATCTGCATTTTTTCTGCCTATTACTTAGGCAGGCAATCCCTTCCCAGTCTCTAAGGACATGACTGCTTGTCTAGAAAACATGAAAATATCCCTGGTGGTGTCCCTCATTAATGGCACACAATGAACTGAGTTGCCAAGTAACACAACAGGTCACTCCTTGATTGAAAAAGAATGTTACTGATTATACTCATGTTTGTCTTATGTTATTTACTAATTCTAGGATGCAAAGCCAGAATATGAGTTATAATTGCTGCATCTGACAAACCTTTTGCTGCACACATCTGTACTCTTCAAGCAACAAAACCTGATGTAAAAACCGAAAAGAGGAAGATGTAGGAGATCAATCATGGTGGTGGGAAAAATTATAGGAAAGACACAAAGCTTCTTGGAAGGCCATGAGGTTTTGCAAAAGTTTCGGGTAAGGGTTATGGCTGAAGGCAGTCTAATCCTCTTACCTTGAGCTAATAGCAAAAGGCAGATAACAAGGGAGTGCAAATAATTTATCTAGACAAGTTTGTTTACCTATTTTTTCAGAAACCAACTTTTGATCATCCATGCACAAGACTGCCCCCTACTTGGGGGGTCAACTATGTTAATTACCTGCAAATGGTGCTGGCTCTAGGTCTTTGTCATTAAATCTGTACTAAACAAATGTGAGCCTTGCCAACTTATCAGGGCTGCTGCCGCTCAGTCTGCTAGCAGTCCCCTAGCTGCACTGACAAGGCAAAATACCTGTGTCTGTGAACTCCATTTATCTGTCTTGCTCAGCCAGAGTCTGCAGGACACATTCAGCAGATCACCTCAGTGGTTGGTCTGAGAAGAAGCTCCAAAGCTCTTCTCAAAGCCAAACTTGAATAATAATAATAAAAAAGGTCATGGTCACTATTTGATGGTCTGCTGCTTGTTTTACTCACTACAGCTTTCTGAATCCCAGCAAAAATATTACATCTGAGAAGTATGCTCAGCAAATTGATGAAATGCACTGGAAACTTCAATGGCTGCAGCCAGCATTGGTCAACAGAAAGGGCCCAATTCTCTATGACAATGTCCGACTGCACATGGCATAACCAATATTTCAAAAGTTGAAAGAATTGGGCTAAAATGTTTTGCCTCATCTGCCATATTAACCTGACCTCTCATAAATTTTCTTCAAGCACTTTCACAACTTTTTGCAGGGAAAATACTTCCACAACCAGCAGGATGTAGAAAATGCTTTCCAAGGGTTCATTGAATCCCAAAACAAGGATATTCACACTACAGCAATAAATAAATTTGTTCTTTGTTGGCAAAAATGTGTTGATTGTGTGTTAGTCTGTTCTCACACTGCTAATAAAGACATACCCTAGGCTGGGTAATTTATAAAGGAAAGAGGTTTAGTTGACTCATAGTTCAGCATAGCTCAGGAGGCCTCAGGAAGCTTACAATCATGATGGAAGTGGAAGCAAACATATTCTTCTTTACATGGCAGCAGAAAGAAGAATGATATCCCAGCAAAGGGGGAACCCCCTTATAAAATCATCAAATCTTATTAGAACTGACTATCATGAGAACATAACAGGGGAAGATGCCCCCATTATTTAGTAATCTCTACCTGGTCCTTCTCACAGCACATGAGGATTGTGGGAACTACAACTGAAGATGAGATTTGGGTAGGGACACAGCCATACCATATCATTCTGCCCCTGGCTTCTCGCAAATCTCATGTACTCACATTTCAAAACACAATCATGCCTTTCCAACTGTCCCCCAAAGTCTTAACTCATTCCAGCATTAACCCAGAAGCCCAAGTCCAAAGTCTCATCTGACACAAGGCAAGTCCCTTCTGCCTATGAACCTGTAAAATCAAAAGCAAGTTAGTGACTTCCTAGATTTAATGTGAATATAGGCATTGATTAAATATATCCATTCCAAATTGGTGAATTGGCCAAAACAAAAGGGCTATAGCAAGTCCAAAATTCTTCTGAAGAGTGCTGTTTTCCAACTTGGTTTTGTTCTCCCCATCACTTTCAGGTACACCAATCAAACCTAGATTTGGTCTTGTCACATAAGTCCATATTTCTTGGAGGCTTTGTTCATTTCTTTTCACTTTTTTTTTCTCTAATCTTGCCTTCTTGCTTTATTTCATTGACTTGATCTTTAATCTCTGATACCCTTTCTTCCACTTGATTGATTTGGCTGTTGAAACTTGTGTATGCTTTACAAAGTTCTCCTGATGTGTTTTTCAGTGCCATCAAGTCATGTATATTCTTTTCTATGCTGGTTATTCTAGTTTGCATTTCATCTAACCTTTCTTCGAGGTTCTTTGTTTCCTTGCATTGGGTTAGAACACGCTCCATTAGCTCAGAGAAGTTTTTTATTACCCAACTTCTGAGACCTACTTCTTTCAATTTGTCAAACTCATTCTCTATCCAGTTTTGTTTCCTTTGCTGGTGAGGGGTTGTGATCCCTTGGAGGAGAAGAGGCATTCTGACTTTTGGCAATTTCAGCCTTTTTGCACTGGTTCTTTCCCATCTTCATGGATTTAACTACCTTTGGTCTTTGAAGTTGGTGACATCTGAATGGGGTTTCTGAGTGGATGTCCTTTCTGTTGATGTTGAAGCTATTTCTTTCTGTTTGTTAGTTTTCCTTTTAACAGTGAGGCCCCTCTGCTTCATGTCTGCTGGAGTTTGTTGGAGGTCCACTCCAGACCCTGCTTGCCTGGGAATCACCCACAGGGGCTGCAGAACAGCAAAGATTGCTGCCTGTTCCTTCCTCTGGTAGCTTCATCCCAAAAGGGTATCTGTCAGATGTCAGTCAGAGTTCTCCTGTATGACGTGTGTCCCAGTTAGGATACATGGGGGTCAGGAAGCCACTTGAGGAGGCAAATGTCCCTTAAAGGAGTTCAAGCAATGTGTTGGGAGATCTGTTGCTCCCTTCAGGGCTGCTGGGCAGGGATGTTTAAGTCTGCTGAAGCAGAACCCACAACACCCCTCTTCCCTGGTGCTCTGTCCCAGGAAGGTAGGGGCTTTGTAAGTCCCTGAGGGGCTGCTGTTTCTTTTTTTTAGAGATGCCTAGCCCAGCAAGAAGGGAATACTTGACAGTCTGCCTGCAGAGGCCTTGCTGAGCTGCCATGCTGGGCTCTCCACAGATGCTGTGTCAACTTCCCAAGGCTTTATGTACACAAATAATGTTGAAACCACCTACCAAGACTCAGCAATGGTGGGTGCCCATCCCCCCACCAAGCTTGAACATCCCAGGTTGAACTTCCCCAACCTAGCAAGGCAGGCCAACATTCAAACACAGGCACCACCACAAAGGTATTCCTCAAGAAGAGTAACCCCAAGGCACATAATCGTCAGATTCAACAGGGTGGAATGAAGGAAAAAATACTAAGGGCAGCCAGATTGAAAGGCCAGGTTACCCACAAGGGGAAGCTCATCAGATTCACAGTGGATCTCTTGACAGAAACCCTATAAGCCAGAAGAGAGTGGGGGCCAATATTCAACATCCTTAAAAAAAATAATTTGCAACCCAGAGTTTCATATCCAGCCAAACTAAGCTTCATATGCAAAGGAGAAATAAAATCCTTTATGGACAAGCAACTGCTGAAAGATTTTGTCACCACCAGGCCTGCCTTACAAGAGCTCCTGATGGAAGCACTAAACATGGAAAGGAACAACCAGTACCAGCCACTGCAAAAACATACCAAACTGTAAAGATCATTGACACTATGAAGAAACTGCATCAACTAATGGGCAAAACAACCAGCTAGCATCAAAATGGCAGGTTCAAATTCACACATAAAATATTAACCTTAAACGTAAATGGACTAAATGGCCCAATTAAAAGACACAGACTGGCAAATTGGATAAAAAGTAAAGACCCACCGGTGTGGAAACCATCTCATGATTCAAAGAGGAAACCCATCTCATGTGCAAAGACACACATAGGCTCAAAATAAAGGGATGGAGGAAGATTTACCAAGCAAATGGAGAGCATAAAAAAAGCAAGGGTTACAATCCTAGTCTCTGATAAAACAGACTTTAGACCAACAAAGATTAAAGGAGACAAAGAAAGGCATTACATAATGGTAAAAGGATTAATGCAACAGGAAGAGCTAACTATCCTAAATATATATGCACCCAATACAGGAGCACACAGACACATAAAGCAAGTTCTTAATGACCTACAAAGAGACTTAGACTCCCACATAATAATAGTGGGAGACTTTAACACCCCCACTGTCAATACTAGACAGATCAATGAGACAGAAAATTAACAAGGATATCCAGGACTTGAATTCAGATCTGGACCAAGCTGACCTAATGGACATCTACAGAACTCTCCATCCCGAAACCACAGAATATACATTCTTCTCAGCACCATGTCACACCTAATCTAAAATTGACCACATAATTGGAAGTAAAACACTCCTTAGCAAATGCTAAACAGCAGAAATCATAATAAACAGTCTCTCAGACCACAGTGCAATCACATTAGAACTCAGGATTAAGAAACTCACTCAAAACTGCACAACTACATGGAAACTAAACATCCTGCTCCTGAATGACTACTGGATAAATAATAAAATGAAGGCAGAAATAAAGATGTTCTTTGATGGGGTAATGGTTGCAGCAAACCACCACCACGGCACATGTATACCTATGTAACAAACCTGCACGATCTGCACATGTACCCCAGAAGTATAATAAATAAATTTTAAAAAATAAAAAGTAAATAAATAGATAAATAAATTATATGAGGTAGTAAGTAAATCTTAAAGCTTCAAAATAATCTTTGACTCCATGTCTTACATCCAGGTCATGCTGATGCAAAAATTGGACTCCCATGGTCATGGGCAGCTCTGCTCCTGTGGCTCTGCAGGGTACAGACCCCTTCCTGGCTGCTTTCACAGGCTAGCATTGAGTGTCTGCAGCTAGGCACATAATGCAGGGTATTGGTGGATCTGCCATTCTGTGGTCTGAAGAATGGTGACTCTCTTCTCACAGTTCTACTAGGTAGTGCTTCAATCGGGACTCTATATGGTGGGGGTCCAACCCCACAATTACCTTCTGCACTGTGCTAGCAGAGGGTCTTCATGAGGGCTCTGCCCCTGCAGCAAACTTCTGCCAGGATATCCAAACGTTTCCATACATCCTCTGAAATCTAGGCAGAGGTTCCTAAACCACACTTCTTGACTTCTGTGCACTTACAGGTCCAACACCACATGGAATTGCCAAGACATGGGGCTTGTACCCTCTGAAGCAACAGCTTGAGCTGTACCTTGGCTTCTTTTAGCCATGGCTAGAGCTGAAGCAGCAAGGACACAGAGCACCATGTCCCAAGGCCAGATAGAGCAGGGGGCCCTGGGTCTGGCCCACAAAACCACTTTTCCCTAATAGTCCTCTGGCCCTGTGAGGGGAGGGGCTGCTGAGACATGCCCTGGAGACATTTTCCCAATTTTCTTGGAGATCAACATTCAGCTCCTCATTACTTATGCAAATTTCTGCAGCTGGCTTCAATTTTTCCCCAGAAAATGAGTTTTTTTTTTTTTCTATCACATCATCAGACTGCAAATTTTCCAAACTTTTATTCTCTGCTTCCTGTTGAACTCTTTGCTGTTTAGAAATTCGTTCTCCAGATACCCTAAATCATCTCTCTTAAGTTCAAAGTTCCATAGATCTCTGGGGCAGGGAAAAAGCGCCACCAGTCTCTTTGCATAGCAAGAGTGGCCTTTACTCCAGTTCCCAAGAAGTTCCCCATCTTCATATGAGACCACCTCAACCTGGACTTCATTGTCCATATTACTATCAGCATTTTGGTCAGAGCCATTCAACAACTCTCTAGGAAGTTCCAAACTTGCCCACATTTTCTTGTTTTCTTCTGAATCCTCTAACTTTTCCAACCTCTGCCTGTTAGCCAGTTCCAAAGTCACTTCCACATTTTTAGGTATCCTTATAGCAGCACCCCACTCCACTGGTACCAATTTACTGTATTAATTCATTCTCACACTTCTAATAAAGACTCACCAAAGACTGGGTAACTTAAAAGGGAAAGAAGTTTATGGACTCATAGTTCAGGATTGCTTAGGAGGCCTCAGGAAATTTACAATCATGGTAGAAGGGTAAGCAAATACATCCTTCTTCACATGGTGGCAGAAAGGAGAATGAGAGCCCAGTGAAGGGCTCTCCTTACAAAACTATTAATTATTGCATAAAACTACTGGATCTTGTGAGAACTAACTATCATGAGAACAGGATGGGGGAAACTGCCCCCAGTGATTCAATTGTCTCTATCTGGTCCCTCCCATAACACATGGGGATTATGGGAACTACAATTCAAGATGAGATTTGGGTGTAGACACAGCCAAACTATATCGTTTTCTATTTTGATTAATAAAGATGTGTTTGAGCCTATTAAATTGATTGGAAATTCATGGTCCAAAACCACGATTATATTTGCACTAACCCAATAAATAAAACTTTAGTTGAGAATGTCATTATAGCACATATACTTTTGACATGAACTCAGGCTTTATGCTTAAAAGTCTACATATCAGATAGGTATCCTGAAGTCTACAGCATTTAAACTACTAAATAATGTAAGTGTGATGTGTACACACGCAGACTAATACTGGAGCAGTGGCCCTTAATCATTACCCATCGTAGTTTCTGTTCCAGAGGGCTAAACCATTCATAAGTCACTAACTTTGGGACGGTTTCTCAAATATAGGTGAGTAAGAAAAATCTGTGATAATGGAGTTCCAAAACCAAAAGTGTTATGGTCCTTTCCTACGGCATTAAAAAAAGATTTCTTGAACACAGGTCTTGATTGCAGATGGCAGACTTCAACCAGACTTTCAGATTATCCAGAGTTTCAGTTCAGTAGGAAGTATAGTCCTCAGTAAACATATTTGCTGTTAAATTATTACATATCTCTGGGTAATCATGCATTCATGAAAGTGGTTCCATGCTTTTTATAATTTTGAATTATAGGGTCCATTTTATAGACCATTGTAGTCTCAAATGAAGGCAGGGCTATAAGTTGATGACAAACTATTTTTTTGACTCTACTTTCTACCAAAAAACTTTGTAGAAATCCAGCTTGTTTTTCAGAGTCTCTCTACTATTCCTTTGGAGGCCTCTGGGAACATCTCATTCATGCTCATAAATAGGTTACTTCTGCTATCATGTGGCAGGTGCCATTTTCTTTACAAGATATTTGCCTTCTCTGGGCCTTACATATCTGTAAACCCTTATGAGAGCAACTCTCTTTACCACCTGCTGGCTGTGTGCACTGCACAGAAAGCTGATATTCATGCCTCGATCAGGCTTTCCTATTTTCCAGGCCCCTGAGGTGCTTTTCTCGTGTCAGTGGCAGGTGTTGTTCTACAGAGATCCAGGGTGTGTTATCTACTAAGGAAGGAACATGTGTTTTTTTCTTACTCTTTTCTGTTACACTGGTAGCAAAGCAAAGAGGTTCCACAAGAATTGGAGATGAAACATCTTTTGATTCTTGTTTTATTATTTTTAATATGATTACACTTTTTTTCCTTAGAACTGAGACACATTCATGGAGAGGATGGGAGGGGGGAAAGGGGAAGGAGGAGGTGAATAGTGGATGAGCCTCAGCTGTAGATAGTATTTTTGGGGTCCTGGGAATGTCCAGTATATGGCAGATGTTAAATAAGAACCACATTGTTTTCCAAGGGGCCTATCAGATAACTGATGTGATGATACTGGCCAATCTCAAATGCCTGTCCTTTTCTTCTTCTTTTCCAGGTAGCTCTTCTTTCCTAAAAACTCTGTCTTCATATTCAAGCATGTTGAAATCCCAGTCTGGAGATCTGGATATAAATATAAGCTGGGGCCTCGTAAATAGCATGACTTATCTGTTTTATATCTATACTCTTATTTTAACATAACACTCTATTTCCTTGCTGCATTTCTTTTGTTAATTCATTTTACACTTAAATACAAAGGTTTGTATTATTATCCTGAAATCTTTCTAACATCTGCCATCTATTTAGCTGCTTAAATCTCCACCCCTGTAATTTAAAAATAATTAGGTTCCTAATTCTTCCATTTCTTGATGGTTTCATCTCAATTAAAAAAAAATCTCTTGTTTTCTTAATTTCCTGTTTTCTATTTGTGTATTTTCTAGATGATTGTGGTTTCAGGTTTTAAAAGTTGAGTTGATTGATGTCTGTTTCTTCTTTCTGTTTCCTTCATTTGAGGAATTTTTGTGCTCTCTGGCCTTTTTTGTTAAATCCCTTTTTCAATGTTGTTAAGACTTTCTTTAGCATTTTGGCTCCCTAACCCTATTCATATACTTAAAAATTAATGGACTAAAGATTTTGCTGATGAAATTTAGTCTGTCTTGCATTGAATACATTTTAGTTTCAACTTTTATTTAAACTTATGCAATGCTTTATAAGTATTAATTAATCTACTCCCCTTCCTCAAATGACAGTAAAGACCCATGGTGATTTAATTGCAGCTAAAGTCTGGTAAAATGATATTCAACTCATGAGAAATGTTGACCACCACTGATGAGACTGTTATCGACCCCAGAAAAAAAAGTGATGTCCTTGATACATAAAATTACTTGGCTTGTACTTGCAGAAATACAAATGTTTTGTTCTTTGGTCTCATTTCAATTTCAAAGTTCAATAGTAAATCTCCCTGTTTTAAATTATCACTTTCATTTTAAGAACTCAAAGCTGCATCAGAACAAATATGAGCTATTAGTAAACTTTAAAGTAGAATCAGGATTCTTAAGGCAATGTGTGTGTGTGTGTGTGTGTGTGTGCATGCGCGTGTGTGTGCGTGCGTATGTGTGTGTAGGATCTCAGCTGCTTTAAAGAATTTATGTAATGCATTGAGCTTCTTATATATGCCTGGGATTGTATATATATCTTGGTATCTGTATATTTGATATTGTATAAAGTGATATTGTATAATTTGTCCTAAAATAGGCGTTTATTCCACCAACAACACTTGAATATATTTATTCCTGAATGTGCTTGTTATATGAAGTATTTGTTTTTAAATTTTGTTAAAAATGTCTTTAACCCACTATAAATTACTAGGGGGTAAGTAGGGAAGGGGTTAAGGTCTGAAAACTACCTATTGGGTACTATGTTTGCTACCTGTGTGATGGGATTATTCCTACCCCAAACATCAACATCATGCAATGTACTCATGTAACAAACCTGGCACATACATTCCCTGAATCTAAAAGTTGAAATTATAAAAGATAATTTTTCTTAACCCAACCTTAACTTTAGACAAATGAGACAGTATAATCTGTCACTGACAGAACTTAGTGCTAGCTGATCAAACACACACAAGCCATCCATAACAATGGGCAGGACAATTCTTTCTGCAGAACTGGCCTCTCACAGCAGCCCATTTTCACCCTTTATGCTTTCCTGGGCAAAGTCTTGACTTCTCCTGCCTCCCAAAGAGCCTGTTTCTTTTGAGAGCTCCTCTCCACCCCTTTACTATTAGCGTTCTAGGTCTACTTTCCCACATCACTCCCTTCCTCCTCCCATAGACCTACCCTTTCTCTTTCTCCTTTAGATGGGGATGTCTGTCATGCAGTTCCAATAGTTTTTCCTTTTCTCCATGTGAAACTAGAGAGCTTTTAAATCCAAGAAGGGTAGAGGACATTTTCACGGAGACAATTAAAACAATTCTTACTGATCTCAGTGTCAATATCTAGAGGCAAAACAGATTTTGATATAGCTAGGATGGCTTGTCTCTTGCAGGATGCCTGAGTATGATTTCACTAGAAAGACCCTCTATCTCTTATCTTGCTCTCAGCTACAGTGAAAAGGGCCTCTTCTTCATTGTCCAGGCTTTCTAAGTGCAAGTTCCAGAAGGTGATGGGTGTGTTTTATGTTCCAATGTGGGGATAAAGAGAGAAAAACGTCTTACCTTCTGCAGCGGTTGAAAATTAAACTGAACACATCAAAAAACCATTACAGATGGTGTTGGGCAAATCATAAGTGGAAAATCATAACATTCCTTGGTAAGCTTTGGTTTGAAATCCACTGGTTTAAAATAAAATTGACAAAGTAGAGCCAATTGGGTAGAAGCAAAGATGACAATAAGGTTTAGCAGATGATATTTTCTCAACACTTCCTTGAGCAAGTGTTCCTGCATGTGGTTAGTGAGGAGCCTGTGGCTTTTGAAAGAATTCTGCTTGTGGGCAGACTTCCATCAGATTAAGCAAAAATAGCTCACTCTCCACCTGCTCAGCATAATGGACATTTTCAACGTTTTCTGCACTCTATTGTGCTCTGGAGTTAGAAACCTGGGCTTGAAGATTTGATTATTGATGCATGTGGTCATTTGAAATATTCTTGGACCCATCTCATCTACTTTTGGCAGAGCTCAGAAAGTTAAATTCTGAAGGCAAAGTAATGCAAGTGCCAGCTTTAAGTGTTCTTCAGACATTTTTTTTAAAGGATACTTATATGGAATTACCTGTATTAGGAAAATGCACATTTCAAATATAAATGAGAACATGAATAAAATAATCACCATAGTATTTAGTCCCTGTAACAATGATTTGATTGACTTTATTTTAAAAGATGCCTAATAAGCTAAACTATATTCTCAATGAACAATGATTTAGTAATTTTTTAAATTCGAATGGAGTATGCGCTAGCTCTTTAAAGCCTAATGTCATAAAAATCTCCATGCTGAGGAACTTTAAGATGCACCTTTTACATCCTCTCCCTGAAAAGAAGCATAAGAAAAGTAACATATGCATGCTATATAATGCCTGCTAAAGTGATTGGGGTTAATGTCCTCAAATATTATTGTTGCTTTATCTTATTTAAGCCTCTGAAGTTTAGTTTCATCCAATACTCATAAGAATATAATCTCAGGCTTTTAGACTTGAGTCTTTAAATTAGAAATGATTTAAACAATGTAAAACAGTGTTTTTTGAAATTTGAGCTATAGGACAATAGTTGCAAAAATATTAGTATATGTTAAACACAAAAAGTTTAGTTTTTAAAATTAATTGAGAAATTCTTGGTTAAACAAATTTAAACAGGATTCTTTATTAAAACACTGTAATATGCTAAGATGCTTCACAGCTCTATATTTATCTAGTTCCTACTGTGTGCCAGGAATGGCACCATGCTTTGCTCAAAGGAACATCAACAAATCAGACATAGTTTCTGTCCTCACAAGGTTTCCAAAGTAGTGAGAAGATAGAGATTAAATAAATAAAGATGTAAATATTTAGATGGCAGTGAATTGTAATATACTATGGAGAAAAAAAGATACTGTGAGAATGAAGAATAGGTATCAATTTAATTGGAGGAGGGATTTAGGAAAGTCCTCCCACAAAAAGGGAGATCTAAACTGAAGCAAGAAGTGGGAATTAGCCTGATAAAGAGTGGCATTTACACAGAGTGAAAAGCAAATTCAAAGCTCCAAGGCATGAAAGAGTTTGCTACATAGGAAGAAAGTAAAGGCCAATGTGGTTAGAGTCCAGCAAACCAGAGACTCAAGATGAAGTAGGAGAAACAATCAAGGGTAAGTCCATGCAGAATCTTATAGATCATATGAATGATGATTTTTATTCTAAGTGCAAAAACTTTTAAGAAGGGAACTGGTGTTTAAAATATCATTTTCCTGAAAAAGATGGTGTTGTATTTAGAACTCCTCAAACGTATTGACCATGAAAATTCATTTTAATTATAAATTTCCTGAGGAAATATTGGAAAACAGTTTGGCTAACACTTTAAGAAATCCTATTCTAACCAAGGTCTGTGTATCTGTTAACAACTCCAAATGTAAGGGACCAAAAACAGTAAAAGAGACTTCAATCAGTTCAAATACATTTAACATTATCAGAAATTTTCAGAAGTAGGGCTGCCAACATACATAGATTTGGGGCTCAAATGTTATCAGTTTCTCTTTATCAGTCCTTCCTATTCCTATTTTGGTTTTATTCTGAGGCTCAATAATATAACCCCAGAATGCCAGGATTTTCCATTGTGGTGACAAGGTAACTGAATCATCTTCTCACATGCTCCCAGATAGAACACCAGTTAAAAAGAGAAATCTCTTTTGCAACATTTCAGAAAAATTCCATCACATTTTGCTACCTATCATTGAAGTGATTGATATGGTTTGGATTTATGTCCCTACCCAAATCTCATGTTATATTGTAATTCTCGATGTTAGAGGAGGAGCCTATTGGGAGGTGACTGGATCATGTGGGTGCTTTTCCTCTTGCTGTTCTCATGGTAGTGAGTGAGTTCTCAGGAGATCTGGTTGTTTAAAAGTGTTAGCACCTCCCCCTTTACTGTCTTCCTCCTGCTCCAGCCATGTGAAATGTGCCTGCTTCCCCTTCACCTTCTGCCACAACTGTAAGTTTCCTGAGGCCTCCCCAGCCGTGCTTCCTATACTGCCTGCAGAACCCTAAGTGTATTAAACCTCTTTTCTCATAAATTACCCAATTTCAGGTATTTTTTATAGCACTGCAAGAACAGACACATACCATTCTCATCTGGGACCCAATCATTCATATCAAGGTATGGTACCAAAACAAAAAAAGGTATGGTACATGTTGATCAGTTTAGGCCTAAGTAACCACTAGCCTTTCCTATTTAGATTCCCACATATAAACCTGGGATAAATACTATAAGAAGAAGAATTCTGGAGAAGTAGAGAGGAAAACTCCATTACAGCTATTTTTAAATTTTAGTGTTTCAAATTATATGAATATATTTTGAGTAATCATGTATTTCCTTTTGAAATATGTAAAGGAAATGCAATAAAGTTTCTCAAATACACAATCTAAATGACTAGGGCACAAACCAAAGTGCTTTTTGTTGCTTTTGGCTGGTTATAGAAAGCAGAAAAATCATGAAACAATTAAGTATGATACTTCCGTCATTGCTACTACTTAATTCTTCACTTCCATCTATAACTACTGCAGGGAGGTTATTCTATCTAGACTACTGAATTACTAAATAAACGAAGCTATGTGATTCATTCAAATTATTGCCTGCAGCCCTTACATTATGTGCTTTCAAATACATATACCTTTCACTGTGTCAGATATATGGCTAAATTTGCTTAGACTTTTGCTCAAGCATTTCTAAGGAACCTAGAAAGGCATAGCCTTAAGGATTATACAAGACAATTTCACGGTTAGATTCTTTGAATAAAATGTTCTCCAGTCCATTTGGGATAGTAATAAATATTGGAATTTATAAGAGGCAGTATGTCAAACTCCTGAGCATATAAAATAAATTTTAGAAGCATAAAAGGAAAAAAAATGCTTTTCCATGAGATGATAATATGGCCTGAGTGTATCAAAATAGACTTAGTTAAATTGTGGAGCCTGAATAAAAACTACAGGTCAAGGAAAAGCTATGACCCTTATAGCATCAAATAGCGAAACATTTTTAGTCTTACTAAAGATATGGTGGTTAACAGTTTTGGTCATGTAAACTGTGTTTTTCATTTTATGACTGTTGTGTGAAAACAGCTGGGGCCATAGCAGGGGAGAAATTGTCAGGAAGGACTTTGTGGATGAAACGATACTTCAAGGAATTTTTTTAAAAGGGGCATAGGATGTGTGTGGCAGACAATCCTAACAGGGAGTCAAATACACGGGTGAAACCACTTGGTAGCTAGAATCTTCTTGTCTTCACCTCAAACACAGATCTGTCTTATTTCCCTCTAATACCAAGAATTGTCCTGTGGTTAATTTCTTAAGGAGTTCTAGACTGGTAGACAACCAAGGCCAAATGGTATTTTCTGATTTCATCCTAGGTGTCTTTGTCCTTCCAAACTTTCCTCTCATCTTACAGAAAGAAAACTAGATTTGCCTTTTGACCTAAAGAGAAAGAAAAGTATGCTAATATTCTTTTTCTTCCTCTTATTTTTCTTCTTCTTATCCTTCTCCTCCTCCTTCTTCCTCGTTTTCTTCTTTTTGGTCCTTTTAAACTAGGAACTTAGGTATGGAAGTTTGGACACAGGTGGGTTTAAGAATAAATAAAGGTACTTTAAAACAGCAATCATGGAGTATTAAAAAGCTTAGCATACAATTTATATCTGTTAGTTGTCCAGTAACAGTTTTGGAAAGTTAATGTACAGGCATGCCTCAGAGATATGACAGGTTCAGTTCCATACCACTACAACAAAGCAAATATCACAACAAAACATGTCACATGATTTTTTTGTTTTCCCAGTACCTATAAAGTTATGGTTACACTCTACTGTCATCTATTAAGTGTATAATAGCATTATGTCTAAAAACACAATGTATATATTTTAATTTAAAAAATAGTTTATTGCCAAAGTTGTTAACAATCATCTGTACCTTCAGCAAGTTCTGATGTTTTTGTTGGTACAGGATCTCACTTTGATGTTGATGGCTGCTGATTGATCAGAGTGGTACTTGCTGATGGTAGGGGTGGCTGTGGCCATTTCATAAAATAAAACAACGAAGTTTCCTGCATTGAATGACTCTTCCTTTCATGAAAGGTTTCTCTATAGAATGCAATACTGTTTCCTAAGATTTTACCCACAGCAGAAATGTTTCAAAATTAGAGTCAATCCTCTCAAACCCTGCCACTGCTTTATCAATGATGTTTATGTAATATTCTAAATACTTTGTGGCCATTTCAACAATGTTCACAGCATCTTAACCAGGAGTAGATTCTGTGTCAAGAAACTGCTTTCTTTGGTCATCCATTGAAGCAGCTCCTTATCCGTTCAAGTTTTATCATGAGATTACAGAAATTCAGTCACATCTTCAGCTCCACTTCTAATTGCAGTTCTCTTGCTATTTCTATCATAACTGCAGTTACTTCTTCCACCAAAATCTTGAACTCCTCAAAATCATCCATGAGGGTTGGAATCAACTTCTTCCAAATTTGTGTTAATGTCAACATTTTGACCTCCTCCCATGAATCATGAAAGTTCTTAGTGGCATTTAGAATGATAAATCCTTTCCAGAATGTTTTCAATTTACTTTTCCCAGATATAGCCTGACAAAAGGCCATAAGTATATGTTGAGAAACATAAAGTTTGTCCTGCCCCTGTGGCTCTCTTGTAGAGAATACCTTTTATAATTAGTGACAATTGGACAACAGCTGCCTACTTGGTATATTTTTGAGTTATGAGTAAATACAAAATACCTGTTTATTAATAAGAATCGCTTGTTTAAGAGAGAATAAATACATGGATGAAAATCTGCTCAGGACCTTCAACCTGAAATGCTGTCAGCCCCTGAGGCTTTCAGCTCAGTAGGCTGCTGGCCCTCTCAGATAGATCCATTTTGCTGTTCTATCTGGGTGTTTGCCTCTCATTACCTTCAGTGCCGCCTGGGTGGGGGTCTCCTGACCAAGCTGGTACTCGGTAAGTGGCACCCAAGTGTGGGGACTTGAACCAGGGATGAGGAGTTGCCTGAGCAATGGAGAGGGGAGAGGCTAAGCTGAAGGTATCCCAAGTACTCTTGGAAAAAATTCCTGGGGTATGTTGAGGAGCTCGGAAATAGCCCAGGAACTTTTGAAAGAAACTTCTAGGTGAGTTAGGGAGAACCCAGAAGTAGACTGAGAACTCTTGAAAAAAATCTTCCAGGGCCTGTTGGGGAGCTCGGAATTAGCCCAAGAACTCTTGAAAAAAATCTCCCAGACTGAGCTGGGGGAGCTCGGTATATAGGGGTAACATGGGACAAGGGTTGAGCAAGTGAGAGGCTTGTTCTGTCTTGCTTTGTCAGCGGCTTAAAAGAGGAGGAATTGAAGCTGGTGCTGACAGTTTAACAGTTTTTTTATGTGGTTGAGGAATTTTGTCCCTGGTTTCCTGAGCAGGAAGCATTGACCATGGAAGATTGGGAAAAAGTGGGTACTACTTTAAGGAAGGTACGAAGAGAAGGAGTAAAGGATATTTCTATTCTGGTGTGGTCTATTTGTGCTTTGCTGCATTCTGCCCTGGAGCTGTTTCAGATAGATGATGAGAAAAAGGATTCAGGAGAGGATTCAGCAGAGGAGAAAAAGTGTGATGAAGTATGTAGAGAAATCATAGAGCAAAAGGATGAAGGGTCATATGAGGACAGGGTGTGTCCGTCAGCCCCACTCAGTATTTTCTCGAAGACGGATGGCCAGATCCTCCCGATATTTCTACCTCTGCTTCTGTTGATGTTTGTACTGCTAGAACTATGGTAACCAGTTGAGGCATTTGTACTACTAGAATTACGGTAACTGGTTCCATCCAAGCCAGAATTCAACAAGCCAGAAAAGAGGGAGATTTGGAGGCATGGCAGTTTCCAGTTGTTGTACACCCTCAATATCAGCAGGGGCAAGTACGGGTTGCTTTTGAGTCCTTTCCCTTCAAATTACTGAAGGAGTTTAAACAGGTCATCAGCCAGTATGGGCCTGGGTCTCCGTTTGTGCTAGGATTATTAAAGAACGTAGCTTCTTCTTACTGGCTGATTCCAATAGACTGGGATACGTTAACCCAAACTTGTTTGTTGCCTTCTCAGTTTTTGCAGTTTAAGACCTGCTGGACTGACGAGGCTAACATTCAAGCTAATATAAATGCTACTGTTCAACCTCCAATTAATACTGCCATGGAATAGCTTCCACTCACACAAAATTGGAAAACAGGTAATGTGATAACCTGGGGGAGAGGATTTGGTTGTATTTCTGCAGGTCCAAATGAAGAACCAGTGTGGGTACCATCCAGACATTTAAAGGTGTACTATGAGCCAGATACCAAAAAGGAGGCTTGCAGAGGACCCCCCAGTCACAGAGATGGTGAGACTAACATCGAGGTGGAGTACTGTTCCCACAAGGAGGACACGCCAAACATCACCACCGACTTGGGGTCAAATTATGAAGCTTTCACAAATGGCGGAGGAAAACATGAAAAAAGCAGGACAGTCTGTTATGGTAATCATGATGATAGTTATCACAATTAAAGTGAGTATTTCTGGAGTTGGGACAGAAGTAAAAGAAAGTTTCATATATGGGGCATATATTTTTTCCTTCATTTACTGTTTATAATAATTTAGGAAATAAAATCACAGTGTTTTGGCTATCAAGACCTGAATGCAGACAAAATAAGGAATGGTCCCCTAAGTTAAAAACATTAATCTGGAGAGATTGTGTGTTGTGATAGAGGCTGAGGTGCTGCATAATTCCTGTGGAATTATTACTTTTGGTCCCCTAAGGGGATTCTTAACATTGATTGCACTGGTCAGTCCTCTTGTAGTAACCTGGAATTCAAATGGTGGATAATGAAGTACAGTATTTAGAATTTATACATACTAAGATCACCAAATATAGTATGGCTGATGATAAGAGCTGAATAAAAAGAGCTTTGAAAAATACCTATGGCCCTAAAACCAATAAAAGTCTGGGAAGGAAAATATAATAATCAGGCCCTAATTCTTACTATTAGAAGTTTAAAAGAAATAAAACTCTTTAGATTCAGAGCTGTGTCAAACCCACCATATCTTGTGGTGGTGGGAGAGTTAAGAATTGACTTTATTAACCTTAAAGGTGTAATGAGACTGAACTTGATCAGGGGAGAATAAAACATCACCTGGAAAGGCCTTAGACAGCAAGAAAGGAGGAGAGACCTAGAAGACCCTTGATGCCCCTTTTCAGAATGAAGCAGCTACAGAAGAATGACCTCCGCCCTATTTCCCAAAAGATTTGTGTGTCCCAACTCCTTAAGGAATATATGTCAGAGCAGGCAGTTAGTTAGGCTCTGAAGTGCTTCAGGAAGCTGCTGATGGATTGGCAGCCATAAAATTTGGTTGAAAATACTTGGAGGATCTATGATTGCTGTTGTGATTATGTTACTAATCTGTTTTGTTTCTCTTTGTGTAGTCTGCAAGTATGGATCCAGAAGCCTCTGAGAAATGGTTCACCAAGATAGAGCTATACTTGTTTACCTAGCTTTGTGAAACAAAGAAGGGGGAAGATGTTGAGAAACATTAAGTTTCTACTCATTACCTAAATATTTATTTTTTATTTATGCTAGAAACATTGGAATTTTTCTCTTCTAGCTACTTTGAAATGTACCAAATATTATTGTAAACTATAGACATTCTACGAATCTATCCAATACTACTAGGGCTTATTTCTTCTATCAATCTGTGTAATTATACCTATTAATCAACTTTAATTTAAAGGGAGAGACCTGTGCCTCTTCACTTGAACACTTAGAAGTCTTTGTAGGAGTATTAATTGGCCTAATTACACTGTCAGGGAATAGTGAGGCACAAGAATAAATGGGAGACGGGAAACGGCCTATTGGTGGAGCAGTCAGATCACACATATTTAACAATTAAACCTGCCATCTTATACGAGCATGGTTCATGGTGCCCTTCCCTAAGTACAACAGTAACATCAAAGAATCAGTGATTGTAGATCACCATAACAGATACAGTAAGAAAGTTTGAAGTATTGTGAGAATCACCAAAATGTGACACAGGGACACAAAATGAGCATATGCTACTAGAAAAATGGCACCAATATATACTTTTAATGTGGGGTTGCCACAAATCTTCAGTTTATAGAAAATGCATTATTTGTGAAGCACAATAAAGCAAAATTTAATAAGACAAAAAATGCTTGTATTCTTATAAAAGTTCAAATTTGTTTATCCCTAAATATCTATCTTTTAGTTTTTATTAGATAAGGGATGAGTAAATAGTTAATAATCACATGATTCTGTAAAGTATAGGAAGCATGTTTGGAAATTCCATTAGAATTATGTATTAATATAACTTTCACAATTATTTCCTGAATCATACAAAATCCCATGCATAATGTTCTATTGACGATATAAAATGCTTTAAAAAATTTATCAGGATATATTAACTCAAGCAAGCCACACATATAAATGAATAGTGGTCTATTTCTGAATAATTCCTGGAAAATAAAGTAATATGGTATGTTTATTCTTTGTTCCAAATGATAGATACACTTTCTATATAGAGTGAGATTATTAACATATATGTATGTTCAGTTATTTAAATTATGCTGAAGTGATGCTTAAGTATAAAGATTTTTTTAACAGAACAAGCATGATTTAAGCCTTCCTAATGTCACATACTATAAATCATCAGATATTATTAAACATTTATACTGAAATTTTGGAAGGGCATTTTCCCACTTGGTAAATTACCATAAATCTAGTAGTTTGGAACCATGGTGCCTTATAAAAAGAGAGCAACCACAATGTTTTGTTTGGTGTCACATTTTACATTGAACATATATCTGAGTGTTTTAATCTGCCACATTATTTTTTAAAAACAGACAAACTAGGAGGGTATAATAAAAAATGTCTATTGGTATCTGGCTAAATTCACATTGAAGTAGAACTCAAGGATTCCAATTTTCTTTCCCTTAATTTATGTTAAAATATGTGTTTTCTTTTAAATATACAGGCCGTAGGATAGAACATTGCTTTTAGCTAGTCTTCCTTGGCCCCTTCAAATGGTCAAATAGGAAATTTGCATCTTTCTCCAGTTTACCTCCCCTATCTTTGGGATTTCCCATGGCAGGTTCTACACAGTTCTCTTCACAATATCTGTGAACTTCTGGCATTCCAGCCTAGATCTTGTGCTTGAATCTCTGCAGGACAACATGTAACTAATTCCTCCTACTCTCATTAAACAAGTTTCTCTACACACAAGACAAGCAAATGGATTTATCTATCTATGATCCAAGCCTCAGACTTTTCAAACAAGCTGTTTTGGTGCCAGATCAAAGAAAATTCAGAAGAGATAAAACAGCAAACTTCCCTTTCATAATTTCTGCTCCTCCCCAGTTGCCAAATGCACTGAATCATGCTACCTATTACCAAAAGCACAAAACCTGAGGGTTAATATTATTAACAAGTGCTGATTTTTCTTCCTTTTCAATATTTACATGTGTATTTCTTCCTCTCCACCTTCATCACTTAAAGGGTGATTATATCCCATCTTGATTATTATATTCTACTTTCAAAAAAATCAAATTCCAGCATCAACCCACGCTTACTAATTGTTGGTCTTTTCCCTTTCTTTTGGAAAACATGCCATAATTTACTGAAGGATCTTGCAATGTTTGCAATTACACTTTTAAATGAGTTCCACTTTTCTAAAAGTAGGCTAGATATAGAAAAGTGATTATACGAGAGACAGATTTGTGAAAGAAGTTATTACATCAAATGAGTCAGGATTCTTCCACCTGCAAGTGACAGATTAAAAATAATTGAAACTGTCCTAAAAAAAAATCATGCATGGCTAGATCTAGATCTAGGGGTCAAATATCAGCTGAACTCCATCTACCTCTATCCATCTTTCAGTTTGGCTTCTGTGTTGGCTTAAGTCTCAGAAAGATTTTTGTTCCTAGTGGTTGCCAAGAATTTTAACTTACAATTTATCTTTTTAGCATTCTACCCAAAGATTTAAACAAATGTCATAAATCTGTGTCTCATTGTCTTTTTCTGGGACACATGCTTATTCCTGAGCAGGGACAGGAGACCTGGGAGTTCTACTTGGCTGTATCTTAATGACATGCCATTCCTTGGATCTAAGGGTAGACCCAACTTCTTAAACCATGTGGACTAGAGTGGAGAAAGCGGGACTTGAAAAATATTAGAGGACATTCTGAGAATCCCAAGACAATCAATGTGAAGTAAATATGACACGAGGAAAAATATATAGATACGTCAATAAGGAGTATAAATATAATATAAATGGAAACATGAAACTCAGTACATCTTGATATAATCTTGGAAATATTTTACTTTAGGCAGTAATTATTGATTATTATTTTTTTAGATACATAATATTTAGGGTTATCTAGAGAAGAAAGAGTAGATGAAATAATTTTGCATCAGGCTGTCTTTATAAGTGTTTGATCTGTTTTCTAGAAACCACTGACTTCATTTTCTTTAGAAGTGTATACAAAACATCCATGTTTCCTCAAAGGCCCAACCTCATTCACAATAAGTCTCACAATGTCAAAACTCTTCACTATTATACATATTCTTCTGTCCACATATAAATATTTTTCAAAATAGTCACTAACGGGATACTCAGGTGCTTAATGTATGCATTAATAACAAGGAACTTAACAAAACATGGGTAACAAAGATAATGGTTACAATCTATAATTTATACGGGTATATTTTGTTGCCTCTAAGCTAACAGCAAGTAAGGTTCATAACTGCATGCAGCAGCTGCTTTTGCTAGAGTTGGGTATAATCAGCAATGTTATCATTAGGGTGCACGGAGGGACGCAGCTACTTTTGTTGAAGAGCAGTGCTCCAGACACAGAAACAATCTGCATCTTGTGGACAGAGAAATGGATTATGAGTGGTGATTGGTGACCAAGAAATATCCAGATTAATTTAGGTAGAAGATGACTAATCTGTAAGTCCATGGACTTGACTTCTGGTCACAATTTATTAATTTGCTGAATGACGCTAAGCATTTCACCTATCTGGGCTTCAGTTTTCTCATGTTTAAAATGTGTGTATACGTGCATCTGCCTTCTGTTTTCTAAATTCACTTTGATGTGCTGAGATTCTACAATCCATCTGGAGAAGGAGAGAAAAAAGGCACATAGATTAGGTAAGCACTTTTAAGAACCTGAACCATTTGCAACAAGGCTAGTAGCTGTGCTCATAATAGAAATACTATAGAAGGATTCCACACCTGGGAGAAAAAAGGCACTGGCAACAAGAAGCCAGAATCTCCAAGATGACTCATGCCCCAACATAAGAGGAGAGCTGGACAGAATTGGAGAAGGCTGGCAACTTTATGACCACACAAGAAATCCCTTTCCAAGAAACTAAATAATTCCTTCTATTACTAACCCTTCCACTACTAACCCTTCCTATTATGATGATTGTAGCCAAGAGGCTCTCTGACTTCAGTTATTGGACCAGCAGTGGTCTCTTGAGCCAGAGCAGACTAGTAAAGCTTTTGATCCGAGATTTGGATTTGGCATGTAAATAACAAGTAATTTTCCTTCTTAAATGGCTCAACTTACAACTCTTGCAAGTTGTTAATGGTCATGACTTCTACCATATGGTCAAGAGAAAGGAGAGAAAACAGAGAAGAGAGGACAAAGTGGATATTCAGAAATGTGAATAGGTGAAAGACAGATAATTCTGTTGGCTTTGAAGTTTCTCTTCCAGTTCTTCCTGAGACCAGTAACATTCCTGTCCTGAGTTATATAAGACGCCCTAGTATTACTCTGAATTATTATTAATTTGAATTACTTTTAATTAATACAAGCTGGTAGGAGCTGGAACCTTTTTTTTTTTTGGTGGTAACTTAACCTTTTTGATATTTCCTTTAACTCTTGGAGTTTCTGTTGATGAATCATAGAGTAGATACTAGGTACTACACATAGATTATTTTCTTTAATACCCCCCCAAAATTCTATGAAGTGGACAACATTATCTCCTTCATGCAGAAGATTAAAGTGAGGTTTGGAAAAGTTACTTAATTTACCCTTACACAATTATTAAGTGGTGAGGCTACTTTCTAATAGGCTTACATTAGTTGGATTCTTATGCTGATTACTTATCTCAGGCTCACGCTTTTAACCACTATTTCATAAGATTAAATAAGGTATGAGTTGCTAGCGGGAAATTCAAGGTAGAGAGAGTGTATCAAATGCTGATTTTCCTAATACTTTCCAAGTTTTCAGAAAAGGAAATCAGTATTGTTCTGAGTCAAGAATAGAGATATAAGGAGAGACTGGTTGATTTTTAGGGGAGATTGGTATCAAAATAATGTATCTTGTTATGTCAGATTCTAAGTATTGCAGCCCTTACGGACTTGTTAAGGAAAGGAAATTATGTAAGGGTTAGTTCATTTAAAAATGTAGTCTGTGCCTCATTTAGCTGGTATTTACAGTGCCAGAAGTCAAAAGCTACCACTTCAAGAGTTAGTGGATTCTCCCTCAATGAATTTCCCCCAGTCTGCAGGGCCTTATAACTCTTTCAAGTCTAGCTGTGTTGCCTTCACAAGTATTTTAAATGACAAACATCCAATTGGCCACAAACACATTCTTGTACAATTCCTTCATGGGTGTACTCTTAACAGTTAACTGAACTGTTAACTTACTTTCAAACAAAACTGAATATTTGAAATGTCTGGCTGCTTCCTATCAGTATAAAAATGTAAATTTGCACAACAGCTGCAACTCATTTCAGTAAGGATTAAGTTTTGCCCAAAGAAGGGGAAAAAAGTCGTCCATAACAAGAGAAGAATAATATTCTCAATGGAAAGAAATAAATATACCCACAGCTTTTTAAATGTTGGTTAACATAAAAATTGTTTGAAGAATAAATGAGGAACATTCTTTCTATTAAATTCATCTTATTTCCAGATGATGAGTAGTGTCAGACCATAACTATTGTAAAAGTATTAAAGAAAATGGGAGATAGGATTTGAAGTGCATTACAAAAATTCAACAGCAGTCACTATAAAATGGTTGGTCAAACATCATAAAATGTCACAGCTGCTTTATAAAGAATGAGAAAAGTATGCCTTTGAGGTCTTTTCTCATTGAGAGCCCTTAAAATCTTTCCTCATGAATGAACTAATTGTTATCTTTTCAACAGACCAAGGTTATATAACAATATTAAATAGATGTAAAGTATTTTACAAGCACTCATAAATCACCACTGTGGCCTAACAGCTCTCTCAAATGTGAACAATACTGTAGTAATAAATGTGAAAGAAGCTCCTACAGTTACTGATTGGACTTCTAGGGCTAATGTCTTGGCTAAGGCATGGATTCCAAGGTCAATGATTGCTTTTTACATTCAGAACTGAGCATCCTCAGCCCACCTAGCAAGGATCAGTTTCTTAATAGCCAACTTGTTTATTAAATCATCCAATTAGTTTTTCCAGAAGCAAAGCACAGAAGATAAGAGAAGTAATTTCAGAGCCAGCTGCCCAGTTTGAATCCAGTGTGAAGCTAGCTCTCTCACTTGGGCAAATGGCTTAACCATCTTGTGGTTCAGATTTGTAATCTTGAAAATGGAGAGAAATACTAATTCCAACCTCATAGGAACATTATAAGAAAAATATTAATAATTAGAAGACCTTTAGCATTGTAGTAAGCACTATGTAATTGTTAAATATAAAAATAAAACTCATTCGTTCCAGCAGTATTATGTGCCTATCAAAGGTTAATCACCATGGTTTGCTTGAGATAGGTAAGGTACCAGCCCTCACGAAGCTTCCATTCTGGTTAGGCAAGGAAGACAACTTGAGATGTAAATAATACTAAGTGATGAAATGGAGAAGATTTGAGGTGGAGTGGGGAGTGGTATTGACCAGAGATAGTCTCTTTAAATATTTGAACCAGGGCCTGAGGATGAGAAGGAACCAGCCCTGAGAATCACAGAAGGGAGAGTGGAAAGAATGAGGGAGGATAATCTCGGATGTCTGGAGCTGGAGCTTTGCTGGAAAGGAAGGGTATAGTAAGAGGCTGGAGGGCCCAGGAAGGAACTGATGATATAAGACCTGGTAGCTCATGCTAAGGAGTTTGTGTTTTATTTTTAATTTCAATGAAAATGTATTTCTATTATGGCTCTTTTGGGTACCCAAATTTGGGCAAACAAATTTTACTTAAGCAAAAAATTGTGTTGCATATGACCAAAAATTAGTGAAGAAAAAATCTGGTCCAGGCAGAGCTCGATCTCTACTTTCAGTAATCATTTCAGGACACTTTTGTTTTTCTATGTATTTACTTTCTCTATTTGGTTCTACGCTCAGGCAAGCTTTTACCTTAACATGGGAAAGATGACTTCTAGCATGTCCACACTAATACCTCTTTTCCATTCAATAACAATTTCCCAGAATAATCCTTATTGTTGTGGGCTATCACAAACTCACTTGGGAACCAAGCACTTTGACTCTGATCTGCTGTGCCCGGTTGACTTGGCCACCCCAGAGCTAGAAAATGGAATCAGCCTCATAGAAACCTCTCAGGAAAGAAAAGAGATGGTGGATTTCCCAAAGAAAAGCTACAGAGATCCTAGCAGAACAAGAGGGGATGGATTCTGTGCAAGCAATCACAAAAGATTTCTATCAGATACTTGAAGAATATTTAACAAAGCAAGTGATACACTCTTGGCTACATTTATGAGGTACAATCTTTTTGATCCATAATTTGTCCATCCAATAATATATTTTTCTTATTATTGTATAACTCAAAGTAGATTTTCTCTTTAGCTGCCACTTTTCCTGACTGCATAAAATATAATCTTAATGCCGAGTAAACTCAAATTAGAAATTTTCTCATTGATGTCAATCCTCTCTTTTACCTGAAATGATCTTCAATCCAGTGAGCTTTTGTAACATCATGTATTTATGAAGCTGGGTTTGAAGGATCAGAGATATAGCCCAAGCTCCTCATGTGCCCATGCCAGCATCCGCTCAAATGTACGTCATCCATACCGTACATTTTGGCATTCATCTTCACTGGCATCTGTGGAAAGGTAAGTTCTCATTTGATGTGTGTCTGTCCATACACACAGGTTTCTTTTGGACTCTCAGAGGAGTTGTATTAGTCCATTCTCACTCTGCGTAGTTTATAAAGAAAAGAAGTTTGACCCCCAGTTCCACATGGCTGGGGAGGCCTCAGGAAACTTACAATCATGGCATAAGGGTAAGCAGGCACATCTAACATGGCAGCAAGCAAGAGAGAGCAAAGGAAGAACTGCCAAACACTTATAAAACCATCAGATCTCATGATAATTCATTCACTATCATGAGACAGCATGGGAGAAACTGCCCCCATGATCCAGCCACTTTCTACCATGTCCCTCCCTCGACAAATGGGGGTTACAATTCGAGATGAACTTTGAGTGGATACACAAGGCCAAAGCATATCAGGAATCAAACCTCTCTGGGGCACTTCTGCACCCCTTCTAAGAACCTGAGAAACTTCCTGATTCTCTACTATATAATCAAAACTCAGAAGGCCAAATCCATCCCTTCTGCCTAGATACCAAGGTACTGTGCCTTCTCCTCCACTGCCAATCACCCCTGAGTGTGAGGTTCTCAGAAAGGCTTTCTGTCTCCTTAGGCTCACTTAGAGGCTAAGCACATTTAATCTACTCTCTTATTATATTAAACCTCTTTTAGAGTGAGGACCATCTGGAGAAAATGGCATAAAGCCTCTAACCAACCTCTACTCCTGCTGCTCTCTTCTTGGGCTTTTTTTTTCCCTCCTAGGCTTTTTTTTTTTTTTAAATTAACTTCAGGATAGACAAATTAACTCTTATATACATTCTTCCCAATTCTATTGTTTTTACACAATAAGTTGGATTTTGGACAACCAAAGCTAGGCTTCAAAAACTCAAAAATCCTTTATCATATATATCTTTTGCTTAGTATTTTAAGGTCTATTTTTTTGAGAATTTACTTTTTTTCCTGTTCTGTGTGACATCCCTTCTCCAAAGCAGTGAGCCCAATTCACACTAGCTGATCTCTGAATGTCCCTCTATAAATAAAACTACTGCGTGATGTTTCAGATCCATTGTCAATCTTCCTGGGAGAGTGATGGATGGTTACTGATAAGGTTAGTTTCTCTGAACCTTCATTTATAGGTGACCACTGTCATCTTGTTTAATCTTTTTCCTAAAATGGAACTTCCAAGGTCTCTTCTAATCAATGACTCTAACATTCAGCTTTTGCTTGTAAGTAACAAAAAATCCACTCTGGCTACTTTAAGCAAAAGGGAATCATTTTGATCACATTTGGTGATCACAGAGGAATGACATACAGCAGGAATTTAGGTAGCATGTCACCACTGCAGTGATAATCAATAAGCTCTAACCATTACTCATATCCTTTATCATTCTGGTCCAGGGAGAAGGGTCTCATTTTTTTTCTGGCCCAGATCACATTCTACTGACTCTGCACAGGAACACAGAGAGGGAGGATCTGACCCCATGACTGTGATAGGAAGCAGACGCTATTTCCTACTGAGACCACATACAATGGGGAAAGGATGACTTCTCTGACAGACACCAAGGAGGGATTAGGAAGGAGGAGACCTCCTAGATAGATGAAAAATGACATAGGTCCACTAACAATTCTATGATTCTATATTTTATATATAATATTGCTTTGGGCTAGAGAACTCACTAATGTGGTATTGGGAATATTACTGTATCCTCTTTCTGAAGATTAATAACAGAAACATAACCTCCATACTATTCCTTCCATCAAAAGCAAACTTCTTAGAAAATTTACTTAATGCCTCCTCCTATATAAAACTTTAGTTTTGTTATTTCTATAAGGGAAAGGGGCATAACATTGTTATTCGGTTCCTCTGCTGACTTGAATAGATCATTATTTTATACTAACAAACAGAAAACAAATGAAATGTTAGAGCCAACAGAAGAAACCTGACTTTGAGAAGAGTCAAAAGATACAGAAAACATAGGGTAAGACAGATGAATGAGAGAAAATCTGGAGAATGAGAAGGAAAAGCAGAGAACTGCATTTATAATAGTGCCTTAGCAACAGCTTTAAGTAGAAAACGCCAAATGAATCACTGTGACAACTGGAGATCTTTGTCCCTTTCATCCTCCTTTAAAGCCTTTCTACTTCCCTTACTACCTCTCTCTCCCTTTCTTCTTTTATCTTTGACATCAATACAAGACCTCTGCTATCTACTACTGGCAAAAGACTTGCAAGGTAACATCACCAATCTTGATTACACATCTCACCCAAAGGATCACTTCAAAAGATTAAACAATTCATCATTTGTCAATTTTGCCTGTTTTTGCAATTGCTTTTGGTGTTTTAGTCATGAAGTCTTTGCCCATGCCTATGTCCTGAATGGTATCACCTAAATTTTCTTCTAGGGTTTTTATGGTTTTAGGTCTTATGATTAAATCTTTAATCCATCTTGAATTAATTTTTGTATAAGGTGTAAGGAAGGCGTCCAGGTTCAGTTTTCTGTATATGACTAGCCAGTTTTCCCAATACCATTTATTAAATAGGGAATCCTTTCCCCATTGCTTTTGTCAGGCGTGTCAAAGATCAGATGATTGTAAATGTGTGGTGTTATTTCTGAGGACTCTGTTTTGTTTCATTGGTCTATATATCTGTTTTGTTACCAGTACCATGCTGTTTTGATTGCTGTAGTTTCATAGTATGGGAATGCTTTTACACGGTTGGTGGGAGTATAAATTAGTTCAACCATTGTGGAAGATAGTGTGGTGATTCCTCAAGGATCTAGAACTAGAAATACCATTTGACCCAGCAATCCCGTTACTAAGTATATACCCAAAGGATTATAAATCATTCTGCTATAGACACATGCATATGTATGTTTATTGCAACACTATCCACAACAGCAAAGACTTGGAATCAACCCAAATGCCCATCAATGTTAGACTAGATAAAGAAAATGTGGCACATATACATGGTGGAATACGAGGTAGCCATAAAAAAGAATAACTTCTTTGCAAGGACATTGATGAAACTAGCAACCATCATTCTCAGCAAACCAACACAGGAACAGAGAACCAAACACCACATGTTCTCACTCATAAGTGGGAATTGAACAATGAGAACATATGGGCACAGGAAGGTGAACATCACACACTGGGGCCTGTTGGGGGTGTGGGGAAGGGTAGGGATAGTATTAGGAGAAATACCTAATGTAGATGATGGGTTGATGGGTACAGTAAACTACCATGGCACGTGTCTACCTAAGTAACAAACCTGCACGTTCTGCATATGTATGCCAGAACTTAAAGTATAATAAAAAAGAGAAGAAAAAACAATTCACCAAAAATAAAAATACTATACAGAGTTTTCTGCATTTTTTTTCCTTAAAGCTTCTGTAAACACCTTTAATTTCTTCTGTGTATGTAAGTGTAAGCATTTCCCATACAATGCTGACTTACAGCTTTGGCTCTTTGACATAAAAACATGGTAAATAATCATAACATGCTTTGAAAATGTACAGTTTTGTGTAAATCTAAACTACAATTCTATGTAAGCTTGCCCACAAATGTGTTTTCACTAAATCTGGATGCCTACACCCAATGGTGAGAAATGTGTAGAACTCTCTTTCTCTAGCTTTAATGATTTCTTTAACAGAAGAGCCCTTTAGATCTTAGTTGGATGTAGACCAACAAATTTATTCACTCAGCTCAGTAACTGTCCTAAAGGTATGCCGTTTGATTAACTGCATTTGATAGGATAACTTAAGATATATGGCTTTTAATAAAAATAAAACATAATAATTTATATTAATATTTCATATTATATTAAATGTTTTTAATAGTTAAAATAATCACCATTTCATCAATATTTATTGAATACTACCTGCTAACCAGCTGTGTCCAGCACTTTAGTTTTACTCAATCCTGATAACCACGTGATTATAGATAATGTTATGTATTGAGATATAGATACATATATTATATGTTATCTCCATTTTAGAGGTATCATGAGTAGCTAATAAATAGTAAATGGTCTGTTTACTACCATTTACTAGTAGTAATTTGAAACTAAGGTTTCAAATTCACCTTATTCAAGAGCCCATTAGGCATTAAATAACCCTGAAATTGATAGGCTGGAGTGTATACTGGGCAAAGACATTTTATCAAATTTAGTTTTGTAATCAGTACTTAAACTTGTAAGACTGATGTTAGTGCTCCATCTGTTGAGTTGATTTGTTGGAAGAAGAATCTTTGCTGGGCTCACCAAGATACCGTATGTAGATTACTCTGTTTTACTTTCCTCATGGAATTTCTCCTATCTGAATTTAACTTGAAGAGAACAAAGACTTTATCTTTTTAGTGCTGTTTTTCCAGCAACTTAGATTGCCTAACCCATAACAAGTGAATATTTGTTGAATTTGAACTTGCACATTGGATCTCAATCATAAAAATAAGCTCTGTATCAGACATCCAGATGAAATGAAAATCAACTCATGGTCGGTCCCATGGATCAGGCCATCCATTTTTCTAGTTCTTCCTTTGCATTTATGTGTGTTTGTGTGTCAGCAGTGTGTGTATATATGTGTTTGTGTATTTGTGTAATAATGGGGGTTTAATTTCTATTTCTGGGAACACAGTGTTATCTCTAGCCATAGCATCATGGAGTACATGGGACCTAAAAATGTGCCACAGACAAATGTTTAAAAGCTATCTTTTGGTTTTTTTTGAGACAGGGTCATGCTCTGTCACAAAGGCTGGAATGCAGTGGCACAATGTCAGCTTGCTGCAACCTCGACTTCCCAGGCTCAAGTGATCCTCCTGCCTCAGCTTCTCGAGTAGCTGGGACTACAGGCAGAGGTCATCATGCCTGGCTAATGTTTGTAATTTCTTTTTTTTTTTTTTTTTAGAGATGGGGTCTCGCTATGTTGCCCAGGCTGGTTTCAAACTCCTGGGCTCAAATGATACATCTGCCTTGGCCATTCAAAGTTCTGGGATTATAGGCATGAGCCACTACCCCGGGCACACTTGTCTTTGAAAATTTCAGAGGGCAACATACGAAGATGATTAAAAATATGAGCTCATAGTCTGGCAGCCTGGGTTATAAATGATGTAAATTTTAATTATTTATCTGTAGTCTCTTATGTTTTCCATGAAAATACAATACTTTTTTTCCTTTGATTTCAATGCTTATATGTTTTGTTTCATTTTTATTTTATTTTACTGGCTAGTTCTTTCCATTAAATGTTGAACAGAAAAAATAATAGCTAGAATCTGTGTCCTGTTCTTGTTCTAAAAAGAAAGATTTTTAAATACTATAAAATTATAATAGTTGCTGTATTTTTTGGCTGATTTCTATTACTAGCTGCCCTGGGTATCAAATTATTGGCTCTTCACTACAAATACACTCTTCATTGCTTGCCTGTGTAAGCGGAGATGGGCCCTTTAAGATTTTTCCTTTGACAGCTGGCATAGTGTTAAACTTTGCCAGTAGTGGGTCGTAGAGAGAGACTGCAGGAGGAAAGGGTTTTCTTTCCTGATTTGGGGGTGGTAACTATGCATGCATCTGCTCATATGGATTGCCCAGTGCCTAGCCCCTGCAGCACAGGCAGCTCCTCTAGCATCTGCTCTTGAAGCACCACAGCTTTTCCAAGATCAGGCTCCTGCAGCATGGGCAGCATCCCCAGTGCCCAGCTCCTACAGCACAAACTGCTTCTTTAGTGCTAGGCAACCAGAGTGCATAGAGGGTAGAAGCCACCAGTGAACAGCAGCTTCCACTGGCATCCCTCTCCTATTGTTTCATTGCACAGTTCCTCCAGGAAGATACTGTTCTATGAACAGTTTTCCTTCCAAACCCCAGAGTAGGTTTCTTGCAATTTCCTGAGGACAGATTTTCATCAAATTCCAGTGGCATGGCACCATAGTAATTTCTCTACCATCTCCCACTCCAAGGAGTTCTGAATTTGGAATGGGGAGAAGGTCTTCTTTGGGTACTGTATCTCAGCCCTAGTGGTAATGTGGCATTTTATTTTTGCCGTGCCTAATTCCTCACCCACTCTAATAATATGTTTTGCTTAAAAATATATTTAAACTTTTTCCTATTCATATTGCTTTGTGGCTTTTCTTTCCTGATTAGACCCACGCTGATATACCAGGTTAAATCACTTTTCTTATTTTGCTAGAGATTTTATTATAAATACCATTAATGGGCACTGAACTTGAAGTTCTTTTGTCCACAAGTTGAAATAATGATGTGTTTTTAAAAGTATGTTAATGTGGTAATATATATTAATGTTTTTTCATATTGAACCATCATTTCACTGCTGGAATAAATCCAATGTGGTCATGATTTTTTATGCATTGTTATCTTTGGCTTGCCAATAATTTTTTAGAACTTTTCTGTCTACATACACACAGTTCAAGGTATAATTTTCCTTTTTGTTTGTCTTTGTGTGGTATTGATGTCAGGCTTATACAAACTTCATGAAACATCTTAGAGAGAGTTAGATGATATTCTGTCACCCAATTTCCTTTCTTTTCTGGCCTGCCTTTCTCTTCTCTTGAGCAGCTGCTGTGGAATCTCCTTTCATGCTCTCTGCTTTTGCCTTAGGTCTCCATCATCTTTAATTTGAGCTATAACAAAGCTTTCCTCCCTTACCCACAGAGTTCTCCAAGATATCTTTCCAAAACATCAGCTTCAAATAGTTCCCTGTTTTCTTACATAACAACATTCCTGAAAACTTACTAAAGGCAAATATGTGCAAGCCACCAGTGAAATTACGTGTTATAAGAAAAAAACTCCTGAAGTACAGAAAATTGATCCAAAGCTTTTCATTACAGTTCACCTTTTAGATATCATCTTGAAAGTCTGTAATTAGCATTTCACATATGTTCCTTGACTTTGTTCTCCTCATTCCTAATTACTCATGCAGTCAACAGACTTAGGTTCTATGAGTATGAAACTGAAGGTTAACAGTCTCTATCTGATGATTTCCATCTTCATCTCAAGTTTATTCAGTTCATGAGGTCTTTGCTTCTCACCTATGTCAACACCTTAATTTCTTTTCTGTTGGGATAATATGTGTAAAATGCAATAAAACATACAATTTAAAAATTTGTGCTAAGACGCTGACACATCTTCAAATTACACAACTTGCACTACCAACAAATCAGATGCAAATTTAGAATATACAAGGCAATTTGTGGGTTTCTGAGAATCATGTTTGAAGGTGGCATTCTTGGAAAATGTTAAAATGGTTGAGGGTTCTATTTACAAAAACTTATGGTGTTTCTTTGTTGCTTGAAGAGAAACTTAAACTTCCGAACATGCCATTCAATGCTGTCCCCACTCTCAGCTTGTTTTTCAAACTGGAATGCCCATATTTTTCATTTCCATTATCCTTTGTACCACTCACTGTTTTCAAATATCTCTGGTTTCCATGCCGTCTGCACGGTCATGACATACCATTAATCTGGCTTTACCATCTCCTCTTCTTTTAAAATCACTTAAATTTTTTCAGGTTTTGAAAACACTAATTTCAGTATGAATTATCTCCCTTCACCCTCATGCAGTCAACAGTCTTAGGTTCACAGGACAAGTTAATTTTTCCTCTATATTCCCGGAATACTTACTTGTTTTGACACAGTATTTTCTGATTAGAGATACCTGTACCAGTTTGGGGCACAGCATTAATCACTTCTCATTTTCATATTTCAATTAAAAGGTTTCAGTCATCATATAATTCTTCCAACAATTTCTTCTTGTTCTCAAGGCCTACATTCTAGAATAATTCTGAGGATGATAAAAGTTCGGCTAACCACTAACACTTCTGTAATACTTACAGTGTATGTTTTGTATACTTGAAGCACATGGTCATAAAACAATCCTACTGAATACATATTATTATAATACTTATGTTATATGGCAGGATACCAAGATACAGAAAAGTTAAGTAACTTGCTCAAGGTCACACAGCAGGTCTCTATGGCTTCTATCACTCTGAGCTTTGTGGGGAGGGAAGCTATAGGCAAAAGGTGAAGAAACTGATTGTGTGAGTTACGCTAAAAACCAAGGTGGCACAAGTAGGTTTTGGGCTCAGGTGACATAGTAGTGTGTCACAGAGTAAGAGACAAAGAGACTTTCTTCTCACTTCTGAGTAGGCCTCATCCTGGCTTCAGTGCAGTGAGGATTTAGGGGAAGACAGTGGCTCAAACACCTTGAGGGTGTTCCATTTGGGCAGCACTGGAAGCCAACATTCCTAGAACATCTATTAGCCTTCTCATGAACTGCATCAGCAGTGTTGGCACAGGAAAGTTTTCAGGCTCCAAGAACATTGCCAAGGAAAGCATTAGGGTACTAACGCTATTGAGGTGATTTATCTAGTAATGTCAAGAAATAACTGGGTGAAACTTGGCTAAACTGTAAATCCTCCATTTTGAGGGATGGGACAAAACACACTAAGGTCTGCATTATTACCATCAATAAGACCCAACAATGCCTATGAGTTCAAGAAGTCTAGAATTGTTTGGGATACACAAACGCTCTTATCTAAGATTCCCCCACAATTCGCTGGCAAGATATGCATTATCATTTCTACCTTAAATATTTAAGAAACTGAAACTCAGAGAAATAAACAACATACTCAAAACCAGGACTCTTAAATGGCAGAGCTGAGATTCAAACGTATCTATTTCTGATTGTGAAGTTCACATTCTTTTCACTGTACCATATTGCCTTCCTGTAATCATGCATTTAAATAAATACACTGTGTCTTCTGTTTGACACATACAGGCAAAGCATTCCTTTCTCAGTACATGGCATTTCTCATGACCTAGAAATTAGAATTCATTGATAATTTTCTAAAATAAACTCCCCAGTGAAGGGTTTTGTCCTTACCTGAGATAGATAAGCTTCGGTAAGCTGCTACAATGTGATGATTCTCAATGTGGTTTTCCTTAGAAAATGTGAGTTCAGATGTAGCTATCACTTTTAATATGTGCATAAATGTGTGTATATACCACAGCTGTTCAACTATCAGTTCATATGGTGCACAGATGAGAGGAGGCCCTCCGTTTCCCACAATACACAGTCTACCTCTTAGAAGAATTAAAAAAAAATGTTTACAACAAAATGTGTTTCTCAAGACATAATATTCCCCATAAATCTGGACATTATTCTACTTAAGACATTCTTTGAACTCTTTTATTAAAAAAAAAAAGAAAAATGAAATAGTGTCTCAGAATTAGAAAGGAGAGAGGGTGCTATACTATCATTAGTAGAAATATAGCCCAATCAGGGGATTCCTTCCACATTGAACTCAAGTCCATGCATCTCAGTTCTGATGAAACTCCAAATTTGATATTTCTTATAGGAAATGTGATTTTACATTAGATTTAATTTTGAGGAACTTATGATTCAGAAGAACCTTTAGTTCAATTCATTCCAAAGAAGGGGGAAATGTCATTGCTACCGCCAAAGTTAACAGTTTCTTTGTGAACCTGAGTTCAATTTTTTACCATTATGTGTAGGTCAGGGAAACATGGATTCATTCGGACACCTCAGCCAAGGATGTGAACATTCCCTGGGGTGAGCCAGTTTAATCTGTACCTGCTTCTGTTTTGCTCTCAGCTGGCCTGAATTGACTGGGTCAAGTTGGTAAAGTGATGGCATCCTCCCTTCCTGGTATCTAGTTCTGACCCACTGAATGCCAACAAAGGTTCAGAAGATAAAGCTCCCTTAGTGGAGGTGAGAATTTAAGTCCTTATGCTACACAATTCATGTTTTTATTGAAATGTACAAATACAACAGATATACATTTATAGAAATATATATTATTAAAAAACCATATTCATAAGCTGGGGCAGGGGTGATGGAAGGAGAGGAGAGAAAGCTTTGTCTGGGAGTCCCAGGAGTCATTCCCTCATAGTTATGTGAAAGTTTCCAAATTAACGGCCTGAAGAAAAATCATGAATATATTTTGCCAAGAATGTTTCCTCTAGTATTTTCATCCCAATAAATGTTCTCAGAAAATGAATTCACTCTTTTCCAACTTCTTTAATTTATTTATGTTCATGATTTTGTACACTTCTTTGAATCAAAGTATGAAATAGAACATTAGTTCCAAAAAGATGCACTTTGAGTTTTGTATTCAAGATTTAAGTAGGTTGTTTAGATTATTTGAGGTTTTTCTTTTAACAATCATGAAAAAACTACTGTTCTAGCACAAATGTGGATGATTAAACAATAAAACCTGGAAGCAAGTTTAATAAAGGAATCACAATGACAATTCATAAGGGTTGTACCCCATGTGAGGCTATGGTATTTTATTGAAATGCCTATTGCTTCTTTAACAAACCAGGTATCACAGCTTTTGGGACTGGTATGTGCAGGCCAAGTTACTACTGAAAGTTTAGCATAGTGTTAGAATATCTTAAAAGGAAAATTTGTAGAAACATATTTTCAAGTTAGCATTGGAATTTGAAAACCTTGCAAAATGAATACTTGTCCTATTCCCTTACCTGGCAAAGCATTACCTCACTATTTTCCCACTACTCCAAGCCACTCCCATCTTTAGTCAGTCAAACTCTTTTGTCTTTCAAAACCCAGTTCAAAGACCACCTTCTCCACAAATTCCTCCCATACCTCTCCTCTCTTTTAAAGTCAGTTCTCTGCTTTAAATGCCCATCTTATTTACCTGTAACTCTATTGAGGCAGATTTAGTCTTTATTATGGTCACTTGACTGCATGTCTTATTTTCCCTACTTGATTCTAAAAGCTCTTAGAGTTAGGTTCATTATCTGATTCATCTTTGAATTCTTCATAGGTACTTAGTCCTGTATACAAGAATAATAAAAATAATAAAAAGAGCTAACATTTATTACATGTTTAGTATATCCCAAGCAGTGCAAAAGACATCACTTAATTCTTTAAAAACCATACAACATAGGTACCATTATTATTATTTATATTTTGCAAGTATGAGACCCTAAACTTCAGGAGAGTAAATGACTAGTAAATATTCAAACCCAGGCAGTGTGACTTTAGAGCTGGTGCTCTCAAACAAAAATAAATAAATAAGAGAGAGAGAGAAGAGGCACAAAATTTGAAAAAAAAAAGTTTAACAACTAATTGACAGAATTGCAGAACAGAGATTAGGATTTTATGTTTCAATCTTCCGTACAAAGATATTAAAATAACCTAAACTCCACCCTCTCACCCTCTTTAAACTATTACAAAAATAACAGTTTGTAGTTTCTCTATTTCTACAGTTTTCTGGTCAGTTTTATCTTAACGAGGATTTAAACCCAGGGATATTAAAATCCAAAGTCCTGTTTTATCAAGCATGATGCTAGGGTTTTCTCATCCTTTAAGGTTTATCCTAAACTTCCCTTGTGGCCATTTCCATCATGTTGTTCTGTTGCCCTATTGACCAAGTGCCAGCACCTCCACCTTTAGAGCCTGTCGTATATTCTTAGGCTTCTCATTTGTTCCCCCAGCCTCCTGTTTCCAAGGTCAAGGCAAGTCATCGCTTTTATTCTTTCTTTGTAAGTTGAACATTTATACCTTGTAACATTCTTGTTGTTCCTCTCTGTGCCCTCTTCAAGTTATATACATATGATTTTAATATTAATTGAATGCTTTGAATTATACAATTGTTCATCTAATAATTGTCCTATGCTTCCCCCCACCCCACCCCACTGAACACAATATCAACATGATGACACAGGCCGAATCACTTACTCCACTGTCATGTGCATGAATACAAAATAAACACAAAAGAGCAGATGAGAGTCGGGGAGTTAACTGCCTGCTGGAACTTTAGGAAAGAATGATGTTCTGTAACCTAGGAGCCATTGAGCACAATTGAACCTTGCCTATTTTTGGCAATATATTAAGGATACATGTAATATTGTTGCTTCCCTCCCCTGCCCCTCCACTTTGGGGGTATATGGAACTAATCTAGTGCATAATGGTAAGCAGCCTAGCAATCTTGGTTGAATGGTACTTTGGGTTAGAGTGCAACTCAGAAGTATTTTTGGCATTTTCCTCCTATCAAGATTCATATTGATACAGCAATCCTGGATACACACCTTTTCTATATTCTAGTATATCTGGGCTTGTTCTGTATAAGTAGCAAGACATAGTTTGTTTTATACACAGAGCATACAGATTTTATGTTATAATTATGTAGAGCTTTAGTATCTATCTTCGTTTTCTTAAAGTAGCCTCTGTCAAAATTCTTGAGTGTAATTAAGAATTTTAACATTTCTTTGCATACTCTACAATAGTCTTTTCTTCCATCTACTCTTAAGGTTTTTTTTTCTTTCATGTAAATTTCCCTAACAGAAAAAATATATAAATGCATAAACTAGCGATAAAACACAATGAAACACTTAAAGTTGTCATTACCACAATTGTTATTACAGTTATTATTACTCATTTAGACAGAGAAATAGTCTTATCACAAGCATTGTTTTATGACTTTTACAATTTTGAAGATTCAATTCGGCAAATTTGGTGACAAGTTTCCATAATCGATCTCACCTAATTATGTACTAAAGTCTATCTTTAATAGGCTGTTATCTTCCATCCATGTATAATTTAAATACACCCTGCATTTCCTTCTTTTGGTTTCAACTGTATGTCTGAGCCTCAGTGATGCCCTACCTGAGAGCACTCCTCAAACTTTAATGTGCACACAAATCATCAAGGGATCTCATTAGCAGCCACATTCCTTATAGTTCTGAGACGAGGGCCGGAGATTCTGCATTTCTACCAAGTTATCAAATGACGCTGATACTGCTGGTCTGTGGAAAACTCTTTGAATAGAAAACATCTTTATGCATAATAAGTTTTCAATTAAACCAGTGGAAGAACTATCCCTGATTCTTCTCTCTTCCTAAATGCAAAACTAATCAGTCATTCATTTAACAAATATTTATTGAACTCCACTCTGTACCAGATAAATCAAGTGTTCTCTATTACATTGCAGATCCATCTACTTTTTTTCATTTCCACTGATTCGACTGTCCAACTTCATGCTACTATTCTTGTTTTGGAACTTTTGTAATAGCTGCTGAATGCCTTTCTTTACATACATCTTTGTTCTCTCTTCATTTTTTAAAATAGCCAGAAATAATTGATCTTTAAAAATGCATAGCCTCCTGGTGTATAAAATACATCAAAAGTTTCCCATTGACTTTTAAGATAAATCTCTAATATTTGACATAAAATTTGAAAGAATTTGTTTACATTAGTGCCTTCATCTCCCTTTACCCTCCCCCTTGCTTTTCAGCTTCCAGACACTTTGGTTCTTTCAGTTATTAAACTTGCTAAACTTTTTCCCATCTCATGTCTTTCACACACGCTGTTCCTTTCTCTAGAATGCTATCTACTATAATCCACACTTCATATATCATATTAACATTGCTTCCTCAAAAAACTTTTATTCAATTTTCTAGACTAAGTTAGGATATACTATTATAAGTTTTTTAGGACCACTTATTTTCATTTAAGGGGAACTTTTCACAGACATAATTATATAATTAAATATAAAAATTAGTCTACTTCCTTTGATAACTAGTTGTATGAAAACATGAAACTTTTCTCTTTCAAATTCCTTTTAAAAATTTTTATTTATTTATTTGAGATACGGTCTCATTCTGTCACCCAGGCTAGAGTGTAGTGTTGTGATCTTGAGTCACTGCAACCTCTGTCTCCCAGGCTCAAGCGATTCACCACTTCAGTCTCTCCAATAGCTGGGACCACAGGCATATGCCACCACATCAGGCAAATTTTTTTTTTTTGTATTTTTGGTAGAGATGAGGTTTCATAATATTGCCTAGGCTGGTCTCGAAATCCTGAACTCAAGGGATGTGTCCACCTCAGCCTCCCAAAATGCTAAGATTACAGATGTGAGCCACCACACCCAGTTTCTTAATTCCTACACACCTAGTGCTTAGCACAGTGCCTCGGACATAGTAGGAAATGAATGATTTAAAAAATGGAAAGGGAATATTCTTGTTCATCTGAATCCCTCTGTTAAAAACGGAAGTAGTTTACCAATTTTTAAGGAAATAGATTATAAGAAACACATTTGATTAAAATATTCTCCAGTTTCTTAGATGTGTTAATGAGGTGTTTCAGTATCTTCCGGTGCTTCCAAAACATTTATATGATATCTATTTTTCTCTGAAATTCATGGGATGATTAATAGAAAATTTATATTATTTGCATATTAAAAAACCCCTGCTACCTATGTTTGAGAAGTGTTCAATATATTGCCACATAGAACCTTCTACTGCTTCATAAATTGTTTCTGATGACACAAAGCTTTTGTATATGGTGAATAATTATATTTGTTTAAGAATCCTTTGTCAAAAAGGAAGATGAATTTTCAGAAACGGTATCCCAGGAAACCCTTGTAATTTTATTATTTGGGTTTTCTCAAATGGATGGTTTCATCCTTTATTTAGTTGACAAATTTCTTCTCTAATCATTTGTGAAAATATATTTCAAATCTATTTCTTAAAGTTCTGCCATCACTTTGGGGCATAAAGGGAAAGAAATGCATGAATGTTTGACAATGGCCCTTGAGCTTGCACATCCTGCTACTTTGGACTACACATACCCTGGTCTAAGAGTTCTCTATGATTTCTTTAGAAAACATTATTTTATAAATATTTTTTTAAGATCTGGAAAGTTATCCTCAACTTTCTGAAATGAGTGAAGAAGCAAAAATAATTTTGGAAAGTCCATGCATTATTATTCTGCATAGTAAACAGGAAAATAATGCAAATTGGTGAACTGCGGTGATTCAGTTCGTGGTGTGTTTAACATATTTTCAGAAAGCTGCTATTCTTGTGTGATCCAGGAAGACATAGGTAAAGGCCTCCCTCCCCAGGAGGACACACTGTATCTTCAAAGTGGTGATTCAGCTTTATTTTAAGCCCTGAGTGAAGTGGAGAGCATTATTCTCCTCAGGTCCACAGTGGGCTCCAGGCCAGCAGCAGCTGTCAGCTCAGTGGGGTTTCAGCTCCCTGCTCAATGCAGATTGACTTGGAGCCCTTGGCAGGGACGAGTGAGAGACGAGTGAGTGCTTAGGGGAAAACACTTAAGTTGTCTATTCCCTCTTCATTACTGATGTTTTACAGTCCAAGTTCTACTTAGTAAACATCAGGAAGAAGCTGTTCCATCCTCACTAGCAGTGCAAACAGCTATTCTCACCAGTACATTGCATCAATACAGCTTAACTGAAGGTCGCTGAACTCGTGAACCACCCAACACAGTGGGCGTTTTGTCACAGAGGGCATCTGACTAAGGATCACCGCAGGGTTGTTCTTGGCTGCATTCTTATTCTGATTCTTAATGTTACTCACTTTCTCACATATATGTCTCTAATCTTACACTGTTCCCAATAATTTCATACTATGAATATAAGCATTTTCTGTCTTTTGCCTTTTTCTAACAAATCATATCCTAATTTTTGTCTTTAATTATCTGAGTTAACACATTTAAGATGTTTAAAATTTATCTTTTAGCAGTGCTCAATTTCCCAATTTACATACAGGGTAAATGGCTAAGGTAACCAATACGAGTACACCCAGGGACTCAATTAGTCCCTAAAGAGTATCTGAAGACTTGTTTTCATGGTGTTTTGGCTATTTTTCTCTGCTTTTCCTTTTCTTTGTGAAGTCAGACCTTATTGTTGCATCCCCAAAGGGTCCAGGGTTACACTTTAGAACAACTTCATCTTGTCTGTGTAAATTCTGAGGAAAACCACAGAAACTTTAGACAGAGTCACAAGAAATAAGCAACTTATCACTCTAATTCCAATACTCTCATCTCCTTCACTGTCTACATAAACCTCTCTCCTTCCATCTTTTTTCATTGATATGTAATATTTGTACATAATTATGGGTTGCATGTGATATTTTGTTACATGTATAGAATGTAATGATAAAGTAAGGATATTAATGATATCTATTACCATTAGCATGTATTATTTCTATGTGTTGAGAACATTTCAAGTTCTCACTTATAGCTATGTTGAAATATTTAACATATTATTGTTAACCATATTCATTCAACTCTATTATTGAGCATTACAAATTTTTTCTTCTATTGAACTGTATGTTTGTACCCATTAACCAAACTATATTCCTCATCTTCCCACACACATACCCACATCCTTGCCAGCCCCTAGTAACTGTCGTTCTATGGTCTACCTCCATGAGACCCACTTCATTAGCTCCCACATGAGTGAGTACACACAATATTTGTCTTTCTGTATCTGGCTGATTTCACTTAACATAATGACTTCCACTTCCTTCCATGTTTCTGTAAATAACATGGTTCCTTCTTTTTATAACTAAATTGTATTTCATTCTGTAAATATGACACACACATTTTCTTTATCTATTCATCTGTTGATTGACACCTAGGTTAATTACATATCATTGCTATCGTGAATAGTGCTGCAATAAACATGGGGTACATGTATCCCTTTGATATACAGAACTCCTTTCCTTTGAATAAATACTCAGTAGTGGGATTGCTGCATTATTAGGTAGTTCTATTTTTAATTTACTGAGAAGTCTGTATACTATTTTCCATAATGGCTGTACTAATTTTGCATTTTCACCAATAGTGTATGAGTTCTCTTTTTTCTGCATTCTTGCCAGCATTTGTTATATATTTTTTTTGATAATAGTCATTGACCTAAAATGATAAAATTACTAGAAGAAAACACAAGAGAAATACTCTAGCACATTATTCTAGGCAAAGATTTTTTAAGTAAGTCCCCAAAAGCACAGAAAAAAGAAAATAGACAAAAGGGACTATATTGAACTAAAATGCTTTTGCACAGCAAATGAAACAACTGACAGAGTGAAAAAACAGCCTGTTAAATGGTAGAACATGTTTGCAAAATATTCATCAGAGAAGGGATTAATATTAATATCCAGAATACGCAAGGAACTCAAAAGCAAACAAACAAACAAACAATCCCATTAAAAAGTGGGCAAAGCATCTATATAGACATTTCTCAGAGGAAAAAGGAAAATATACAAACGACCAAAAGGTATATGAAAAAATGTTCAACATCACGAATCATCAGGGAAATGCAAATCAAAACCTCAATATCGTCTTGCCTCAGTTAGAATGGCTATTATTTTCCTTCCGTCTTTCCATTTCACTATAAAAACCTTTCATTCTTCTATTATTTAATAATGTTATTCTGAGGCTTCTCATGTTGCAGAAGGTGTGTTAGGCAGTAGGGACATGATAATAAACGAGAGAGAACTTTTCCCTGCCCAGCTACATTCTGGTGAGGGAAACTCACAGTAAACAAGTAAACAGTAATAACCAGGAGAGTAAAGGTTTGCTGTTACAGATACTAACAGAGACCGGTTCCTTTCTACATAAAATACAAACACTTTACCTAGTGTTTAGGAAGACCTTCCTTGAAGAGTTGAATTTAAGCAGAGATCTGAAGAATAAGACCACTTCAAACATGCAAAGAACCTGGGGGAAAACATTTCAGGCAGAGATAAAGGGCAGGATCAGGAAAGAGCTTGTGTGTTTTGAAAATACCTTTTGAAATCCAGTGTAGCTGTGGGATAGCAGAGTTTCACCAACTGAGCTTGTTAAGTGAAGCTGAGGCCAGGTTACATGAGAGCCCCGGAGGTCATAACAGAATCCTGAAGAACAATCTAAGGTCTTGAGGAGGAGTGACCCTGTGAGAACTCTAGTGATTGACTCTTAAACCCAAGTGATAATTCCAGAAAAATCACCAAAATTCTCACCTTGGTAGAGTATGTATAGACATTCTTGGCCTGAACCTGGGGTGAGGGTCAGGGAAGAAACTCAGGAAGTCCATTCTCATGACTGTTATCCACAGAGAAGTACCCAGAAGAGTCACCTTTTGCATTTTCAAGAGAACATTGTGGAATGTAATCTATACAGTACGTATCTCCTAGCACTGGGAATGTCTCACCTTTTATTTCCTGTCCATACTTCTACCCACTGGGTGATGCACTCATCTATGCATTTAAGATCTATTTATCAGTCATACAGATTGGCAGGGAAATGGAAAATTCTAGGCAAGTTTAACTGAGCCCAATCTACTTGAATACAAACTAAAACCAACTCAGGGAACTTCTTTTAGCTTTTCATTTTCATTGTTATTTTCTACATGGATGTCTATTGGGTTTGGACTTTGTACAATATTCCACATCTGTTAGTATTTTACTTTTTTTTCATTCTTAATATGCTTTCATCACCTCCCCTGTTGCATTTTAAAATGTAATCATTTGATTTCTAACCCCCTAACTTGATTTTTGTTTGAGGATTACTATCAGGCTGTAAACTTCTAATACTTTGTTAATTGTTTTAGAAATTTAAAATAGAAGTGCACTTTCTGCATTATTTTCCAACAAAGCATTTTTAACAACCTACTTCAAATGAAAAGTTTAATTTGGTTCTTTGAGTAATAGGTTGAGCCAAAGGTGAAATAATATCTTATTATTATTTGTATTATTGTATTTCAGAGCATATGACTGTGGAGATCTAGGAAGAGTTACGAATACTGGCCCCAGATGATGGAATAGCACATGTTCCATGTCTTAGTATGAGGAACAGATCAAGCAAGTAAACTATTCCCAGACCTTTATTACATAGCTCAGGTCTGGAATGATTATTGTGCTTCTGGCAAGACACAAAGGTGGAAAACAGACATTTAAGTAGAGTTAACATTAAAGGAATTATTGCATTCTTTCCTGAACATAATCACATGTAACTGAAAAAGCAATGGTTCCACATGTCATGTTCTTTGTTTTCTGTTAGATATGGGTACTTGTTTGACCTGAGTATAGATGTGGGAGGTTGCTAACATGGAGATTCTTGAGAACTTAATAAAACTATACTCGGTTTGCCAAGTGGTTATTCATAAGAATAGAGGCATAGATTTAGAGCAGGGGTCCCCAACCCCAAGGCTGTGGTCCAGAGCCGGTCCGTGGCCTGTTAGGTAACACGCTGCATAGCAGGAGGCGAGTATTGGATGAGTGAGTATTATTGCCTAAGCTCCACCTCCTGTGAGATCAGCAATGGCATTAGATTCTCATAGGAGCGCGAACCCCATTACGAACTGTGCATATGAGAGATGTAGGTTGCATGCTCCTTATGAGAGCTAATTAATTAATGCTTGATGATCTGGGGTGGAACTGTTGCATTCCAAAACCATCCCCTCTGCCATCTGTCCATCCATGGAAAAATTGTCATCCATGAAACCAGTTCCTGGTGCAAAAAGGTTGGGGACTGCAGATTTCGAGCACATAAAAGCTAGTATTTTTAAAAACATAAGGAGCATGCTTGTGTTAAAATAAATAAAATCACGCCCATCCTCTAACATCTATATAATTTTAAATAAATTGACATCTATTTTGTTTTCTCAGTGAAAATTTGTGGAAATAATTTTGTTTAGTCACTTTGTCACGTATATTTCTGAATACGTGTTGCAAACCTCTTTCTCAAGACATTTGTTAACCTGAAGTCCCCATTTTCAAGCTACCATCTCAATATCTCATTATTATTATTCTTCATTAGAACTTTATTTCTTTTATTGAGACTACCTAGATTATCTGAATATATAGTTATGGTCCAGGAAGAAAATTATACAGCATGAGAGTCCTTTGATTAATATAGCTTTTATAAAATTCAAAAAATTAGCAATTAGACCAATGCTGGTTCCAGAAAGTACCTTGTGTTGTTTTGTTTTGTTTTCTTGGCTGAATACTATCAATATGAACGAAGTAGTGAATCACCCAGGCTAGAGTGCAATGGCATGATCTCAGTTCGCTGCAACCTCTGCCTCCCAGGTTCAAGTGATTCTCCTGCCTCAGCCTCCCAAGTAGCTGGGATTATAGGCACCCACCACCACGCATGGCTAATTTTTTGTATTTTTAGTAGAGACAGGTTTCATCATGTTGGCCAGGCTGGTCTCGAACTCCTGACCTCAGGTGATCCACCCGCCTCAGCCTCCCAAAGTGCTGTCCCAAAGTGCTGGGATTACAGGTGTGAGCCACCACGCCTGGCCTATCCTTCATCTTTTAGCATAAAACATAGTTATCTACAAGAGGCAGCTACTCCGAACTCCAAAGAGAAAAATCACAAATAAACTCTATAAATCACAGCTCTCTGGGCTTTGATAATACAATGTGTGATAATGGGAAAGAATAAAAATAGTTATCCTACCTTTCCTGTATCAATTTTATCTTAAAGTATCCAAATGGTTTGTGAAGGAAAGTTTTTGTTTACTAATTCAAGCTAGTAAATTCAATAAACAAATTTAGAAAATCACCTAAAATGATTCTTGCAAAAACAAAAGTGTAACTCAGGCCAAAGTGTCAAGATATTTTATCTAGTTAATAATAATAATAATAAAATACTGTATGACAGAAATTCAAACACTACTCCAAGGTCTCTTTTAAGGATGGAAATTCAGACACAGGGAGAAGAACCTGGTCATTGTCACGCAGGAGGCAAGTGGCTTTATCCATGCCATTATCACAAGCTAAGTTTTGAATGCTGATTTCTGGTCCCTCTTAAGATATCAGACTATCTGTTATTTTGGTGCTTTTTCTATGACATTCAAAGTAGAATGTCCTCAGAACGTCCTTGAGGATCTACCAGGGAAACAAAGGCAATGAGTCATCAAATAGCTGTTGTTTTTACCCTTAATTTTGCTGGAAGGAGCCTGAAAATGAAATAGGGAGTGAAGACTCCAAGGCCTCTCTCCGCAGCATGAAGTTTACAGAAGTCCACGTTTGCTGTGTGTCCAGTGGTCAGGTTCATTAATTGTCCCGTCAGTGTAAGCAAAAACTCTGGTTCTCCATAATTAGTGAAACTGCGGGAAGAAGGAGTCAGTCAGCCACACATTCTTCCCAGCCTTTTCCATTGCTCTCTATGCACGGCTTACTGCTCTGAAAGAAGGAAAAGTATGAGGCAAACAAACGGAGACAGACCTTCTTTGCCCACCGGCTCTCGGCCTGCCAAATCAGCAGGCTGGATGCAGAGGTAACTTCCTTACCGTGTGCGGCCTTCTGCTGACTTCTGCATGGGGAAGTTGGGAAATAATGTACTGTGGAATGAAGCCCTGGGAGATTATCCTTGGAAGGAACAACCTGTAAACCTCTGTGTGTTGACTGAAAATCTCTTATAGCCAGATTTTCACAAACTTGATGCTATCATCCCCTCCCAACACAAAAATGACCGGGGAACAGAAAAAAAAAAAATCTTCAAGTTTTAAAATCTGATCACATGAGTGTAGTTTCTTCTCAAGATAATTTATCTCTGGAGCACTGATTTAGGGAAGTGTGGAAACGGCACAAAATGTAAGACACTCTGCTACTTTCTAAGGTTTTGTGAACCATTAAAATGTTAAAACAGTGTTATCATTTTAATCATAACTCATTCAACAGGGGTTTTTTGAGCTCTTTCTACATGCAGAGCCATGGAATCGGTACAGAAAGATATGCAAAAATACAAAAAAATAAATAAATAAAGCATGATCCTTCAACTTAAGGAGCTGACACAATTTACCATCTTCTTAAATCAAACATTCATGATAAAAATAAATGTTTGATATAACTATTACTTTAAGTGTTCAGTCTTTCTTGAAACAATATATATACAGCTATTCAAATATCTTGTCACTCTTTTTCTCCCTAAGTTAGTGTCCTGTGTTACTTAGTATCCTATGTTAGTGTCCTATGTTAGTCTGAGCACATAAGAATGGAGTATGGCACACAAAACCTTCAGTTAATGGGAAAGGCTGGGTCCTCAGGCTTTGTGCTACCTGTTGTGACCAGCTCTGGGACAACATCTGTCCTCCAGCTGGTGCTGCTAGTTGTCTTGCCATTTGCCACTGAAGCCTGTAGCTGACAAAATATCGGAATCAGTATTTCTCATCATGGTCAGGGTTGAGTAGTCTGCCCTGGCCAACGAGACTTGCATTGGCTTCTGCTGTGTTGAGACTCTGCAGGGGTCTAACTCTGTCAAACTTCAGCCTTGTCCTCTGCTCAGCAAATGCTGTTACAAGTCATCTTGTCCAACTAGTGTGACAAGCTCCCCAGCCACAGTCTCAGTAGCTTTAAAACTCAGAGTGGTTCCAAAAAATTAACCTCTGAGGCATTCCTCCATCTGACTGCCACATGGTGCCCAGGTGCACGGCCACATCCCAGCTTTGTGCCTGGGGGATTCTTCAGAGGTAGCCTCTTTCTGGAGGCCTTTGTGTGGAACAGGCATAGCTTTTCTCTGCCATCAGTGTTTCCCTCACCCCTCTGAAATGTTCTCTCTTCTTCTTAGAGAGAATATCCATCTCACACTCATTTTTCTCTTCTTTTCTCTTTCCCACAAATTCCTAGACCTGAAAAGTGTTGAGGATTTCATTTCTCTCAAAACACATCTTCTCTTTACATTCAATTAACCCAGATGAAACATGTTTTCCATACCACAGTATGTCCCTACGCTTACTTTTTATCACCTGAAAGGGGAATAAACCCTCCACAGAATCTGAAAATTCTCTGCTGTTAACAATAGCCTGTTTTGATCTTAGAGGTTGAGTATTACTTTGCTTTTTCTCTTTATAATATCAAAATGTCCCCTGAGGCTAATACTTGCTTTTGGTAAATGGATTTTGTATTCAGAAAGGCAAAAGGAAAAATATATAATAATACGTAAGGCATCATCTTGTTTACACTTACTATGCTGATCATTTGGGCTTGTCTTTCTGCTAGACCGATAAAGGACTCAGGACTAAATCCTCATTCAGCGCTGAAGAAAAAAAGTGAAACTTAGTCTAATTGACAGTGTAACTTTTGTGAAACAGTGAGACCATAAACTTTCAAGAGTTTCTAGCAATGATGAGAAATAGTGCCAAAGCTTCTAGAAATGACAGAAGCTACTCTAGGTGCAGTCAGTGGAGCCCTTGAAGTAAGAAATCAATTCTCTCAAGACAGCTAAGGCAGGCTTGCAATGCCTCCTCCACCCTTTGGTGCATATCAGTTCCTGGCCAGCCCCAGCAGGAATGGAGGTGAGAATGCAGGAGAGCAGCTTCTTTAGGTTACATCGAGGGAGGAAGAAAAATGGAAGAAGCCAAGAGTCTTAGTCCATGGAGCACATGGAAGCTAATCTGTAGGAGGTTTATAGAACTTTTCTGGAAGCATGTGAGAGAGTCTAAGTTTCTTGAACATTGGTGGCAGCTTGGAGAATTGTGGGGAAGATAACCTGGAACTTTTCTGAGATTTCTACGCTTTTATTTCCCCTTGCTCTCTGTTGGAAACTGGGAAACGTCCCAGTTTGGGTCAAAATGGAAATGGCTAGAGCCATGTAATTATTATTGATTTTAATTTTTTATTTTATATTGCTGATTTAGTCACATTCTTTAGGAATTTAAGTGTTGTTGTTGTTTCCATTTATAAGCATCAAATCATTCATAGATCATTTGATTCTGAAACCAAGCTGGTTTCTGAATAACAGCGATAGATACTGATGACCACTTTTCAGAGTTATTAACACAAATGACGCTAAAATGGAATTTTTGTACCTCCCTCTGCCTAGAAACCCCCCTTTTCCTACTTTCTACATGTTTATCTTCCACTTATTCTACTTCACCAATTCTCAAATCCAACCCCTATACTTAAAATAGGCCCCTATTATACTTTCTCATTTCATTCTCTTGTTTTTTTTACTTAGCACTTAACTTGATTTATAATTATATATTTGTGGGTTTTTATGTTTGAAACCATAGTTCATTTTTCAGAGCCAAAGAGGAGAGGGATAAAGAGACCATTGTCACAGATGGCAAGTAGTGGCCAGGAACCTGAGAACACAAAGGGAGTGCTGAACATTAATACCTCTGACCATGCACAGAGCGGTTGCTTCTTGGGTTTTACACCGGATGGCTCCAAGTTCTCCTCAGCCTTCGTCCTCTGCCCCACCAACAGCTCATATTCGTGATCCTTACTTCCCTACTCAAGTCTCAGTTTATTATTTTTCACTTTCTATTGTTCCTTCTCTGGCATCCTCTGTCTGAGTCCCAGCCCTAGAAAATTAGATTGGAGGGATATTGCCCTCCATTTTCCAGCTGGATGTTAAGGGACAGATTTTAAAGGAGGTAGTGGGAGGAATATTGTAAGTCACTGAAGAGCTAAAGTATAGCAAATGTGCTGTGTATTTTTTTAAAAATAATATGGTCATGAGGATCTACAGTAGTAGAAAAATGAGAGTAAGTGAATGTAAAAACATGCCTATGATATGCAATGGCTTGGGAATCGAACACTGGCCGCTCTGATTCTAAAGTGCATGATCTTCCTGTAATATCCAGCTGCCTGGTGCTCACAGCTCAGCATCATGATTGACCTAAATTCAAATCTATTCCTGACATTGAACTCATAAACTAGGCTCCCTAACTTAGTTATTTTATGATGAAGCTCCCATTTCAATGATTTTCAGCATTCCACCATTTTTTATTTTCAGCATTCCAACATTCCTTCACAACAAGATGCTCTTCTATCAGTAAGAGTGGCATATTATGGTAGAATGGAGGCCGGATGGGGTAGAATTGCATAATTTGCAAATGGACTGCCTTTGCTCTGATCGGTTTCTGATACGTACTGCCGAGGGAGAATTGCCCCTTTCCCATTTTGAGAATCCTTTTCAGGTCAGAAGGAGGGTCACTTGTGCTGCAATTCTTACTTTGTGAGCCTCTCCAATATCTCAGTTTCTCCAGAACCAGGACCCACAGACGTGTCAGAGATTTATTCCTGAACACACCTCCCCTGGTACAGGCTACAGCTGCACCTCCCATGTCCTGACTTCCCAGGTATCTTCCTTAACTTCTCTGTGTTGGGGCTGCTCCTTCTTTTCCAGCAACACTCCCATGTCCTGCCACACCCCTCCTCTTCTAACCCCAGCACTCTCTAGCACCACACTTTCTTCACTGAATGGAATCTCTGCCAGCTGTTTACCATGAGTCTTTGGCACATCTGTGTAGCTCTCCTACTCTTTATTTCTACTCAAATAAGCCCCCAGAGGATATCCTTGTGGTCTGTCTGATGTCTGGATCTCCAACATTCTAACCTCACTGCCATGTCTGGGTCTTCCCACCACATAGATAGATGCACACAATTATCCCTTGTTCTTTATTGTTAACTTGAACTACTTTTAACAGCTTCATCATGGATGAATGAACTTTTAAAAAGGGAAACTTGTCTTCCTCACATACATTTTTAGAAGAGTTGATTCGTTCAGGAAAACACAATAGAGCACAGATGTGTCGGCCAAGGGTGCTTGCTAAATAGTATTCTGTATAGGATACTTTCAGGCTATGAATATTCATAACCAAAGATGGACATGTTTCCCATTTGGAGGCCTTAATATTAAAAAAAAATTATATTTATATTTTGGTGAGACTTGTCAAAAGTTGGATTTATAAATTAAATCTGTGAAATATTTACTTAAAAATATCAGTAGTGAGCTGGGTGCAGTGGCTCACGCCTATAATCCCAGCACTTTGGGAGGCCGAGGCGGGTGGATCACGACGTCAAGAGATCGAGACCATCCTGGTCAGCATGGTGAAACCCCGTCTCTACTAAAAATACAAAAAATTAGCTGGGCCTGGTGGTGCAGCCTGTAGTCCCAGCTACTCGGGAGGCTGAGGCAGGAGAATTGCTTGAACCCAGGAGACGGGGGTTGTGGTGAGCAGAGATAGTGCCATTGTACTCCAGCCTGGGTAACAAGAGCGAAACTCCGTCTCAAAAAAAAAAAAAAAAAAATCAGTAGCAAATGAATTAATGTATAATAAGGCCCATGAAACCACTTTACTAAAAACATTGAACCTTTTAAACATAAACTTTCTTCACTAGGTTGGGGCCTGTTGGCTCATATTCTTGCTCAGAGGAATGTCTATTGTTTTTTTCCTCTGAGCCATTGAGAATAACACTCTGGTAAGAATGTGTTGGCATGGCATGGTGTGTTGTGGTGCTACTGGGTGGGACCTTTGTCACATCATCATTTTGTAAAATTCACTGAGGAAAAAATGCTGCAATATGAATTTCTGTTTCTCCTGCTAACTGTGGCCATAGCAATTGCCTGAGACAAAATGTGCAATTGACTTCTTTTTGCCTAACCAAAGTGGATGTAGGCTAGCAACATACTCTGGGGATTTAAACATTAGCTACTATGTTTTATATTTTTTGATCTTCCAGGGTTTTTGCTTATCATGGGAAGACTCACACAGGGGCAGATAATAGTGGGCAAAATATTTTCAATTAGTAACAAAGTACATACACATTTTCATATGAAAAGGTTTTGATTACCTAAAATTTTAGAGTATCGTTTCCCTGCCAATATTGGGGTCTCTCTCTCTCTTCCCCCCTCCCTTTTCTCTCCTCTCCTCACTCTGTAGACATAGATACATGCAGATATAGACATATGCAGATATACATATAGAAATAGATATATTCAAATTCCAGTAAAATGATAGGGTCATACAAATACAAATATATTCAGTTGACTGTGCTATTTCAGAGAAGTTCAGGATAAGGTCACATCTGAAAAGTGAGTCTGAGCTGCATTCTGGAGAAAATGCCAGTTTGGAATTTTCATTTTTAAGACACCCCTCCCCCCTCGGCCAATAAAATATAGGTTATATGATTCCTGAGCTTTCAGTTAGAAAGGTTTGCTTTTAGGGCAGAAGGAAAAAATGACAAGTTATTATAGTCCATGGTATACATTTAGGGAGAATGAGAAGTAACACATAATTTCAACTTATTTCTGGACTAAATTAATATGATTCCATATTATTTAAGAGCATAGGGAAAAATTATTATCTGATAGATGTTGATTCCTTTCCCGAATAAACTGGACTATTATTTACTTTGGTCAGTATTTTCTATTAAAACTACTACCAGCCAGATATTTTAAGAAAATAATATCACAGTTCTCTAACCCTGTTTAAAATTAATGATACAAATTTGGAAACTTGCAGGGTATGTGCCTATGTTTTCATTTTCCTGTTTGGATTTTGGTTGGTAAGGCAGGGTTACTCATTAGCAGTTATCTGTCTCCACAGCCATCCTGGAATGTTCTAATGACTATATACTTTTATGATGTTGCTAGTTAGAGCAGTTAGGGTTGACATATGGATTTGCATATCATGCTTTCAACTCCCAGCCACCTTGGAATTGAATTTAATTTTTTTTCTGGTTACCTAAGAATTCGTGCCACCAATAATTTCTTGTAGCCCAGAGGCTAGAAAATCTGGGAAGTTCAACTAAATATGACTACCCTTTTAAAGGAAAACAACAGATATTTATAGGAGGCATTTAAATAGATTGAAAATGTTGTCTGAGAAAACCTTGAAAATTAAGATTTTTTAAAAATAAAAAAGCCTATATTTACTTAGAAGCATTCATAATTTCAACAAAACACCTATACCTTTTTTTTTTTGCAACTACAGAGTAGTATTCATTTAACAGAACGATTACTTTCGTATAATTATTTCAGTGCATCTGAGACAACTCGGGATATAAAAGTCCCCATCCCTGTATATAATTAATTTGTGTTGTGCACCAAGAACTTGCTTTAAATTTCCATGACAATTTACAATTCCCACACTGTACTAGGCAAGATTAGTGTCTACTGAAATCATCACCAGGACAGAGCTATCTAAAGATACATTTGGTAGTGTGTTAATGATGCAAAATAAAGACACTGTGCAGTTTGAAAATAAATCTTGCAGAGAATCACATTTTAATTTTTTTCTTTAAAAGGAGTGAGTTGTGTACAGGAGGGTTAAATTATTTATAGACAGGAAATAAAACCGTGCTAGAACCAACTCATTCATCATCGTTGTCTTCATCTTCCTTCTTATCCTCTTCATCTTCCTCTTCTTCTTACTTTATCTTGCTTTTTACAACCTTGATGACTTTTTTTATACTGTATCAGGCTTTCCTATAGCTCCATGTGCAGCAATAACTTTTTCATATTTTTATTTCAGCTTTGCAGCCTTCTTTTCATAAGCGTGCATGTCATCTCCAGCGGGGTCATTCCATGTCTCTGTTTCTTCACAACATCTTCAATGGACAGGCCAGGATGTTCTCCTTTTGCTTTGTGCAGTACTCAGAACAGAACAAGAAAAAGGCTAAAGGAGGCCTCTTCAGTACGTTGGAACCCTTTAACTTTTTTTTTGTCTCCCCTTTAAGAGGGCTATAGGTTTTCATTTCTTTTTCTTAGCAGGTCGTGTTTATCTTTGATATGTCTGGAAATTTTCTTTTTTCTTTAGCAGATACAGTCTTCTTCCTATCTCAGCACTTCTTTGAAAGTGCTCAGATAGGAAGCACTTTCCTATCTCAGCACTTCTCTGAAGCATCTGGGTGCTTCTTCTTGTGCTCATCCCGAAAACTTTGCACAAAGAATGCATATAATGACATTTTGCCTTTCAGCTTCTTAGGATCTCCTTTGCCAAGGCTTAGTTATCTTTTCTCAGCGAGGCAGAGAGTTGCTCAATGCAGGACCAGCTCTCAAGTGCCTGAATGCTGTCTCTACAGAGCCCAGTGTGCAGCCAATTAAGATTCTTAACTGACGGTGAACTACACATTTTAGAGGGTACAGGCTGGTGCCCTCCTACTCAGAGGAATAGTCAAGAGATAGTCACCGTGCAGGATGAATTACCTTAGTCAAGATGAGTGGACGTGTTCTCATTCAATCACATGAATGAGAGAAAGAATTAGAATTGAGAAACATGCTTTTCTTTACATTATCTGGTTAGTTTCTCCCAGATCACACCATTGAGAGGGTTGAAAGATGTGCCTCCAAGATGAAGAAAAAATGAAGTCTACAATATAGCATATCATGGCTCTCAACATGTTTGGGGAAATAAATAAATAACAGTCGTGGAGAGAGCTGCTCTGCCCAGCCCACTGGAATTGACCCCGAGCATAGGTCCTTGGTAGAGAGCTTTCAAGACAGAGTGAACTGATGAGATGTATGTTCACGAGAGGATTAACCAGCCCTGTGCATCTCAGTTTAGACATTGCTGCTACAACTATTATGGGGTAGCCATACACCAGGAAGTGCCTCATAGCTCAAAAGCAACTGATAGCTTTCAGAATTATGACCTCTAACATAAGTCATTATGGACCTCTTTTCTCCCATCTAAAAAATCAAACAGATGCTCTCCTTAATAAATGTGACTGCATACAAATTACTTAGTCAAAAATGTGTTCAGTCAAAGAAGAGTGAGAAGCAAGTAAAAGTACTGAGGAAATATTTGTCACTTTCATCTTTCTTAGATCATATAATATCTCATAAAAATAAGAAGCCTCAATAGTTTCTATAGACATGCACAAAATGTATAAACAACTAATCAGTATTGAGAAATGAAAACATTTTCAATATCAGTAATAATGTACATAAATGAAAATGTCATGTTCTGGTAAAAAAATAAAAGAGATATTGTCACCCTACTAATTGTAAAATGGAAAAATTATTAATGGAAATGATTTTTTAGGAATCAATTGTCAGTTCAATGTGATAGAAGCTTCATTCTAAGTCAGTATAGCCAAGAACTCAAGATTCCTTCCCTGTGCCCTAAGCTCCCAGTTGAGAGAGGTGGTATCTCCTCGAGTAGGGCAGGAAACCAGCATTTCTCACCCCCTTCAATTTTGTGCTACACAGGCTATATTCTAGGTGAGTGGGGCCAAGAGGTTGGAAAAAGGCTTTCTCCTCCCAAGCTCCTCTCAGGGTGAAGGCTCTACCCCAGGGGTGGCTGGCCAAGAATAACTGGGGCCCCAATCTACCTCACCCAAGATCACTTGCAGGGAAAAGCTTTAGTCCTGAGAAGTAAGTTGAGAAGACTAGATGCCACTGTCCCTGCTGGGTGGCCTGCTCATAAAGCAGGGCTATAACTCCATCCTGTTGAAGACGTTTAGAGATTTTGCCCAGCAGGGAGAAGCAGCCATAACAACGGGAGGCCCTAAAGGTCTCCCCAGGGAACTGACTTTATTTACAACAGATGAAGGGCGAGTTCAAGCCTAACGACACCTTTGGAAACCATGAGATTTTGGTGGCAAGAAATAAAGGGGACTGGTAGTTCCATGAGAACAACAAACCAAGTATTATATAAGGCCAGCTAGTTTATTAGAGAGAATCAGGAACAGAAACAGCTAAAAAGAGTACTCTTCAGGTTCAGAACCAAACTCCAAGTCTGGCCTCAAAAAGTATCCCTTCAAAGACACTCAAATTTAATTGGGTTAGACTGAAGCAGGGCCAGGGACTTGTTGAAAACTAGAGAGTAATCAGATAGCAATAAATAGAAGCTAGCAACTGGGTGTGATACCTAAAGAAGCAGGTAGTTAAGAGAGATCAGGGAAAAAGACAAAGAGAGACTTTGCTGAAATTACTATCATAGCAGGGCAACTGTGCACATGCCCAGGGCTGTGCTTTCTGAGGAGCAGCATCAGAAGCTTCACACTGCTAGAGTTACAGACATCACTGAAATAGTCCAGCCAAGTTGCTAAACACAACAATAATCTGGTATGGGGAGTGGGGAGGATCAGTATTTAGAGTTGTTACACAGCATTTTCTAAAATATCAAAAATTATGAGACATGCAAAGAAACCGAAAAGTATGACTCATGTCTGGGAATGAAGAGGGGAGTGAGGAGAAACATTCAGAAATTACCATGAGAAGGTCCATGTGTCAGACTTAACAGACAAAGACTTCAAAGCAGCTATTACAAACATGCTCAAAGAACTAAAGCAAACCAGGATTCAAGAAAAAAAATATGATAATGTCTCAACAAATAGAAAGTATCAAGAAAGAGAAAAAAATATAAAAGAACCAATGGAAATTTTGGAGTTGAAAAGTACAGCTGAAATGAAAAATTTATTCAAGGGGTTCGACAGTAGTTTAAACTGCCAGAAGAATCAACAAGCTTAAAGAACAGGTAGGGAGAGATGATGTAATCAGAAGAACACAGAGAAAAATTAATGAAGAAAAGTGAAAAAATAATAAAGAGAAATGAGAAATGTGGGACAACACTAAGCTTGCCATCATCACGTTTGTTAGTAGAGTCAGAGTGGAAAGAGGAAAGTGTAGAGAAAATAATCAAAGAAGACTACCCAAATTTGCTGAAAATCATTAATCTATACTTCAAGAAATTCAACGAATTCCTCCTAAGATAAATGGAAAAGATCCATACACAGACACATCATAGAGAAAATGATGAAAGCCAAAGATAAATAGAATATCCTGAAAGCTATAAGAGAAAAACAACTAATTCATCACATATAAGAGAATAATAATATTAATAACTGACATCTGATTAGAAACTATGAAGGCTCGAGGAAGTAGGATACCATATTATAATTGCCAAAAATAAGAGGATCACTAAGGATCTCATATCCAGCAAGATTCTTTGAAAAGTGAAAGCAAAATAAAGATATTCCAAGATAGGCAAAACCTAAAAAATTTTTGCTAGAAGCCTGCATTGCAAGAAATACTAAAGGAAGTCCTTTCAAGCTAAAAGCAAGTGACACCAGACAGTAATTCAAGCCATGTAAAAAAAGAAGTGCTCCAGTAAAAACGATTATGTAGATAGTCATAAAAGATTGTAAAATCTACCTATTTCTCCTTCTTTCAATGGGTCTAAAAATCATATAAAACAAAATGTACACAATAGTGTTATTGGTCTATATGTGAAAATGTAACCTATTTGACAATTATAGCACAAAGAAGTTGGAAGGGGGACCCACATTTAGTAAAGAAATCACAGCACATGGTAACTTGAATCCATGGAAAAAAATGAAGAGATCAAGAAAGAACAAATAAGAAAATTAAAAGTAATATAACTTAACAAACTACATAGATAAAAACTAGCTCTTTTTCCTTCTGTCAGCCTCTTTAGAACACATAATGCAAAATAATAAATAGAAAAATGTATTGTTGGCTTTCTAACATATCTGTATATCATATGTGTGGCAAAAATAGCACTAAAAAAAGGAGGAGGGGAAAAGAGCTATATAGGAGTCACAACTCTATATCTAATTTGAGTAGAGTTATTAATAGTATATATATCTAAAGAAGATTCTGATAAGTTAAGGTATATATGGTAAGCCCTAAAGTAACCACTGAGAAGTAACTTCAAAAAATAGTAAAAATATTATTAAATGAATTAAATATGAGTAAATATTTGTGACTTGGGTTAGGTAAAGCCTTCTGTTTAAATATGATGTTTAAAACACAAGCAACAAAAAATATAGATAAAATATTTCATCAAAATTAAAATATTTTGCTTTTTAAAGGGTACTATCAAGTATGTGAAAGGACAACCCACATAATGCAAGAAAATATTGCATTGATAAGTGACTTGCATTTCTAATGTAAAACAACCTTCTTGAAAAAGAAAAAGAGAAAAGGATTTGCTTTGTCACCCAGGTGGGGGTGTAATGGCATGATCATAGCATATTGTAAGCTCAAACTTCTGGGTTGAAGCAATCCTCCTGTCTCAGCCTCTCAAGTAGCTGGGACTACAGATGTGCACCACCAAACTTGGTTAATTTTTAAAATTTTTAGTAGACATGAGGTCTCACCATGTTGCCCAGCCTGGTCTTAAACTCTTGGGCTCAAGTAATCGTCCTACTTTGGCCTCCCAAAGTGCTAGGATTACAAGCTGAGCCACCATGGCCAGCTTGAACTCTTACAATTAAGTAATAAAAGACATAACCCAAACAAAAAATTGATTAAGGAACTGAATAGACAGTTCTCCAAACATGATACACAAACACAGACAAAAGATGCTCAGTATTATTATCCAACAGGGAAACACAGGATACGTTGAAAACCACAATGAAATACCTCCACATGCCCACTAGGATGGATTTAATTTTTAAAAGTCAGGTAATAACAAGTGGTGGCAGGTATGTGGAAAAATTAGAACACTCATTCATTGCTGGTGAGAATGCAAAATGATAAAATAAAAAAACAGTCTGGCAGTTTCTTAAAAGGTTAAACATAGAGTTACCCATTGCTCAGCGACTCCACTCCTAGGAATATACCTAAGAGATATGAAAATATATGTCTTTACAAAAGCTTCTACATAAATATCCATAGCAGCATTATTCATGATAGCCTCAAAGTGAAAGCAACCCAAATGTCCATCAACTGAGGAACGGATAAACAAAATACGGTATGTTCATATATATATATACACATATACGTATGTGTATTATATATATATATATGTACGTGTATATATATATGTACGTACATATATATATACACACACACACACATATATACACACATACACACAGATATATGTATGTAATTCCATTTATATAAATTGTCAGTAACAGGCAAATCTATTGAGACAGAAAGTGATTAATGATTGTCCATGAATGGGAAGATTGGGGCAAAATGGGAAGCGACTGCTAGTGGGTATGGGATTTCTTTCAGGGTAATACTAAAATTCTAAAATTTATGGGGGTGATGGTTGCACAACTCTGAATATACTAAAAGCTACTAGATTTTTCACTTTAAATCAATGAACTATATGGTATGTGAATTATGTATCAATGAAACTGTTATATGTAAATAAAATAATTACATGTATTAAATACTTACATCCCTTATTACAAAAGCTGCACAAATGCACAAATATACAACACATCCTTCTCTGTAGAAGTAGACTATTTCATCAACGCCCTCTAATGTTAAATACCATGATTCTATGAAAATATTAAACAAAAAATAAAAATTTCTATAATGGCAACTTGAATGTATTTAATAGCAAAATGTGAAGAGATCTCAAGAATGAGAAGAAAGTGGCAAGATGCTGATTTCGGCAAGTCTTGGGGAGTGTTGTTCTGGAAAAGATGAAATTTGATGGAATCCTTAATGAGTAGAGATCACTAGTTAAGTAACAACCCTCCCATAGACAATCATGATTTGTTTTAAAGGTGCTTTTTTTCTCTCAAGTAGCTGCTATTTTGTCAGGCATTTTTTCATCACACATGAATTTTACAAATGATAATACTGTATCATTGGTTTTTAAAAAGGTAGCTTTGCTAATTTTTACACAACTAGTATATACGACAGAGTAAAGACTAGAGTTCAGAAGTATTATATTACTTCTGAACTGCATGATTCACAGAAAAAATTTTATTAAATCATTTTTCATATCCTTTGAGTCAAAATAAAATTTAAATTCATCCTGAAAGTCAATAATATATGAATAAATTCCAAAATTCCCAAAGTTTCTCAGACTTTCAAAAATATTAAGCCTTAAAAAAGTAGATCATTTTAGCAATTTTCCAAGTGAAAGTAATGTATTGTTTTTTCTCTTCCTGGACAAATATTAGTGAAAATTTTTATTTCTTGTTTAGTTTTTTTGAAAAATGATTGTACTTCACTGTTAAGTTAGGAAATGATAGTCACATCTAGGAAACATCTTAAGAGGTTCCTTCTCTCTCAGGCTGGAACATGTAACATATCAAATACTTTTTCAACTCAACATATTATGACAATGTCCCTTATGTAAATAAGATGTCTTAACATAAGCAACACATAATATACTCAAATGTTAAACTCATTTTTATGCTTTAGAGTAGATATTAAAGGGAGAGAAACATCAAACTTGTGAGGATTTTAAAAATTATTTAACTGTTTGCAGTTATTTTTATACAGAAAAAAATTTCCCAATGGAGATGTAAACCAGCAATGGAATTTTGACAAGGAGGCTTGTGTTATTCCAATTATAATTTAGGTCACAAAGAATAATAAATATATTGCTCATAACTTCCTGCTTGTGTGAATCCCCCAAATCCCTTCCTATAGAATGGAATCTTTGATGAGGTCATGCCTTTGCAAACATCATTTCACCAGCATCTGGTACAAAGATATGTCGGGTTTGATTCAGACAGGTTGATTGAGACAGAACTATGCTAATGAAAGGGGAGAGAAAGGGTGTCCTCCAGTTAGCACAACCAAAGCTTAAACAGATCAGAACTTCACTTTTAATGATTGATTTATTTAACATTTTACAAATTTATAGATTTGTTTCCATTCACCTTATGGAAACCTAAACGATTCCCAGACAGGCAAAATGCCCAACATGTCTTTGAGAATAACGTGTGCATTGCATGCCAGCTGTCTATGTCTTTTGACATAAAGGGGAAATCTTTCTGCTTTTGAATTTGCAGCGACTTATTCTCTTTGGCCAGCATAACAGAGATATCATGGATCAAGATGAAAGGTAGAAAGAGTAAAAGGTAGATCACAGGGAGCAATTACAGAACGGTAACACAGAGCAGGAAATGCTTGTTTAGATAAATGAGGCATATTAAAGGCTAAATGTCATTCATGGTGACTCCCATCTAGAAAGAATTTAAAACTCTAAAATAGGTTGAGATAAGAGCACATGTGGCTTTTAAAAATACATGGTCAGCCAGGCACAGTGGCTCTTGCCTATAATCCCAGCACTTTCGGAAGCCTAGGCCAGCAGGCAACTTGAGCCCAGGAGTTCAAGACCAGCCTGGGCAATATGGCAAAACCCAGCCTCTATTAAAAATACAAAAATTAGCCGGGCATGATGGTGTGCTTCTAGTCCTTACCGGAGAGTTAAAGGCTGCAGTGAGCTGTGATCATACCATGGCACTCCAGCCTGGGTGACAGAGTGAGATCCTGTCTCAAAAAAAAAGAAAAAAAAGAAAGAAAAGAAAGAAGGAAAAAGGAAAAAAAACATGATCACACAAGTACGAAAGTACAATCCAAAACTTCTTTTTTGAAAAAGGGTTATATAAGAAAGATGTCATTAATTAAACTCCTTTCCCACATACACACCAAAATGAATGATTACAGAAAAGCCTAACACTGGAGAAAGACATCTCTGAGTTTCAGTTTTCTTATCTAAAAAAAATCACAATAAAAATACTTGCCAGCTTGAACTGGTGACCTCTGAAATTCTTTCCAAATTAGTTTTTCTGATTCTGGGTAAGATATACTTATTATAAGTTCAAGGTGTCACATCTACCAGGAGTATATGAATTTTTAGTAAGTAATGAAGAGCCTTCAAAACTCAATGGGGTGAATCTCTAAGGATGAAATGTCACACAGCCTGACAGGTTTGTGGTGGACATGTATGTGTGTGGCGGGGGGAGGAGAAGTCTTCCCACCACCCTTAAATCATACTGCCGTTTTCCAAGCAATCCCTAACAAAGAGTTCTCAGGCTTAGCTTCACATTAGAATCTGGGGAGCTTTAAATAATCCTGATGCCCAGGCCATACCACAGACCAATTAAATCAGGATCCCCAGGGTTGGAATCTGCACATCAACATTTTTTACAGCTTCCTACGGAATTCCATCGTGCAGCTAGTGATGAGTAATACCACCTCATCCCTTTAGTTCACAGAGGAGAAAACTGAGGCCTTCTGAAGTTAAATGACTGTGTTTATAGGTCAGGTAGTCAGTGATGAAGTCAAGACAAGAATCTGGGTCTCTTAGCTCCTAATCCTCTTCTTTTCACCATACTCTTGTCTTCCTATCTCTCTCCATTTCATTTTGTTGCCTTTGAATTGGCCCCTGAGCTTAATTTCAGATCTTTTGTTAGGCACTTTTACATACCCCATGCAAAGATGTGAGCAGCCTTTCCCAGTGCAATTTTTGCATATTATTTTCCTCTTCACAGGCATTGTTTTTCTAGGCTTGCTAACTTAGAGGCAACCCTAATTCTTCCATTTTATTAATGAGAAAATTGAGGCCCAGAGAAGTTATGCGGCTAGCCTAGAATCACTTACTCTAGCAAAGAGTAAAGTCCAGAACTGAAACTGTTTGTCATCTTAGATATCTAAGCTTCTTCTACTCTTCCAAGCCCCCAATTTTGATGATGGGAGTTCTCTGCAGGAGAACTCGCACCTTTCATCAAGAAGCTAAAACACATTTTTCAGAGGAGTAGGGGAGCTGGGAGAGGATTGTGTAGCGGCTGCCGTTGCAGCAGGTATCTTACTTTTTATGTTTGGAGGTCAGAGAAGAGTCCAAAGCACAAGTTATTGCTTTTATGCTAACTCAGCTGGTTTGCAAGGCAGCAACCCAGCCCACAGCTCCTGCAGGATGCTTCTGTCACTGAAGTTGGAAGCTTGGGAGCAGTGGCAGGCCACTGCAGGTTTCAGTTCTTCCTTGTAGGTTTCAGTTTAGCCTCACAGGTTCCAGATTTCCCTGCTTTCCTCTCATGTCTACTCTTCCTTCCTAACCTCCTGCTTTTTGAATTTCTGATGCCAGCACCAGACACAGAAACAATGAACAATAGCCTGAAATCGACTATATACCACATTTTCTTTATCCAGTCTATCATTGATGGGCAGTTGGGTGGTTCCATGTCTTTGCTATTGCAAATAGTGCTGCAGTAAACATACATGTGAATGTTTCTTTATAGTAGAATGATTCCTATTCCTTTGTGTATGTACGCCGTAATGAGATTGCTGGGTCAAATGGTATTTCTGGTTCTAGATCCCTGAGGAATTGCCATACTGTGTTCCACAATGGTTGAACTAATTTATATTCCCACTACCATGGAATACTATGCAGCCATAAAAAGGAATGAGTTCATGTCCTTTGCAGGAACATGGATGAGGCTGGAAGCCATCATCCTCAGCAAACTAACACAGGAACAGAAAACTAAACAGAACATATTCTCACTCATAAGAGGGAGTTGAACTTTGAGAACAAATGGACACAGAGAGGGGAATAGCACACACCATGGGCTGTTGGGGGGTCAGAGTGAGTGGAGGAAACATAGAGGATGCATCAATAGATGCGGCAAACTACCATGGCACACGTATACCTATGTAACAAACATGTACATTCTGCACATGTATCTCCCCTTTTTGAAGAAATAAAAAAATCTAAAAAAAAAAAATCGACAGGTAATCAGTTCTGACAATTACATAAGGACAAACCCCCATACTAAATTGTATATTTATATCTCCTAGGGGTTATGCTTTTTCAACTGGATCCTTGTCTGACACAGGAGCTAGGACTCTATAATTACAATCAATCAATTGGTATCACTGTCTTAGCCATGACTCCCCTTTGTCTTCAGGCAAAAAACTGGAATTGGAAAACCCAAGACCTGCCAACACAGGATCTTCGCAACCTTTTGACAACCTGCTGGGAAAGAGAAGTGATTGCCCCTTCTTCATGCTGTCATTGTCTCCATCACTGTCTATTATGTCTTATAGTGCCCTGTTTTGCATATTTGCTTTTACTTGCCTGGACCTACAGCTGTAGTTTCATCCTCCAGTCTACTCAAGCCCAACCAACAACATTCAGCTTTTCCCATAAGCTTTTTCTGATACCCACTTTGACCATTTCTCTGATTTTTTCATGTCACTGATTTCCATGACTTTTCTATGTCCTCCAGCATGCTATAATTGTTACTAGCTTTCTTACTTTGTGCTTCTCTTTATTTTTTGTTAAACTTTGAATCCTGGAATCATTTTTAGCTATGGAAGGAGTAAGACAGAGTTACGAATGTGGTAGAGGCTAAGCAGCTATTAGTAGATCTTTATTGAAGGCCCATTGTTTATATAGTACTATGTTTGTTGGGTTGAAAGAGTGTTGACAATACACCTTTGTTCATGTGCTTTAAACAGAGCAATAGCACTAACCTAGAGAAACTGCCATCTGTCGGCCTTAAGGACATCTTCATAAGACTCATAGACCTGGTTAATTTTGTTAATTAGTTGAAGACAGACAATGACTACACACACGTGCACAGACACATTGCAAACTTTTATAGTCACAATATTTTGAAAAGAAATACTGTATGCTTAATGACTCAACAGTAGAGAATAGCTTTCTTTTAACAATGTCTTTAAATTCTTTAAAGAAAGTTATTTTCTATTATTGAGAATAGCTCTAAAATTGTTTTCAGAGCAATATCAGTAACCCAGTTTCAAAAAAAATTATGATAATACATTATATGAAAGACTTTATTTAGTCTTGCTCTTACAATGTGAGAAGATGGATTTGTTTTTAAAAGTTGTGACCTGCAAATTATTGGCTGTTTATACTTATAGTCTATGTCTACAAATGCTTATAGAATAGTTTCATACATTTTTAAATAGGGCAATTATGTTATAATTCTGATCTATTGTAATAAAGAGGTATGAACCAGCTGTGGTGGCTCACGCCTGTAATCCCAGCACTTTGAGAGGCCAAGGTGGGTGGATCACAAGGTCAGGAGATCGAGAACATTTTGGCCAACATGGTGAAACCTCGTCCCTACTAAAAATACAAAAATTAGCCCAGCATGGTGGCACAGCCTGTAGTCCCAGCTACTCTGGAGGCTGAGGCAGGAGAATCACTTGAACCCAGGAGGTGGAGTTGCAGTGAGCCGAGATTACGCCACTGCACTCCAGCCTGGGCAACAAGAGTGAAACTCCATCTCTCACACACACACACACACATATACACACACACACACACACACACACGTGTGCATGCACACACACAAAAAACAACTTAATGCTTGAAAAAAATAATTTACTTATCTAGAGTTGTAAAGTTTTTCATTTCAGTATAAATATATGCATGACTCTCTCTCTCTCTCTCTATATATATATATATACATATATGCTCATTCCATATGTTCAGGTTTATATCTGTTTAACTTTTACTTTAAAGTATAATTTACATTAAAACATAATTTTTAATGCTCAATATAATATTTTATCCCATGAATATAACCAATTTATTTCATCAACCTCCTGCTGTAGAAGATCTGATTTACAAGTAACAGTTCAGCAATGCCTAATATAATATTTTATCCCATGAATATAAACAGTTTATTTCATTAATCTCCTGCTGTAGAAGATCTGATTTACAAGTAACAGTTCAGCAAATTTCCTTATTTTTTTACCCATGCTTTTTTTTTTTTTTTTTTGAGACACAGTGTCACTGTCACCCAGGATGGAGTGCAGTGGTGTAATCTCAACTGTCACCTCTACCTCCCGGGTTCAAGCAGTTCTCCTGCCTCAGCTTCCCAAGTAGCTGTGATTACAGGTGCAGGCCACCACGCCCAGTCCGCCCATGCTTTTAATAGTAATTTTAGAATAAGAATTTTAAGGTGAATTTCCTCAAAATGTTTGTATTTTTAGTAGAGACAGGTTTTCACCATGTTGTCCAGGCTGGTTTTGAACTCCTGACCCCAGGTGATCCACCTGCCTCGGCCTCCCAATGTGCTGGGATTACAGGCATGAGCCACCATGCCCAGCCTGCCCATGCTTTTAATAGCAATTTTAGAATAAGAATTTCAAGGTAAAGTTGCTTAAAATATATGTGTATTTTAAAACTTTTAATACAGATCTTCTGTTTTTTTCTCAGAGAGTATACCAATTACATGTTCATCAGTAATTTATCCTGCTTTTTAATTTATGACAAACTAATAAGCATGAATTATATATAATTGTTTTAATTTTACATTTTCTTGATGAAAATACACATTTTTACACCCCAGATAACTTAAGATTTGATGTGTTGAAACATATATTTCTTTAGATAGTGATAGAAAATATTGTTTTCAGAAGAGGGGAAAAATAGCCTAACTTTAAAATGAGAGAAACAATGTCCAAGCAGGAAAATTGCAAAATAATAATCCTTTTTCTATTCAAAATCAGTGGTGGGTAGGGAGGAGTGAGATCTACCCAAAGTGGGGTTAAGTATCTCTGGATATCAAGTGAGAGTAAGACATGTGCTAACAGCTTTGGCTAGCACTCTGAAAATGTTAGATGTTTTAACTGATAAAGCACCAAGTCAAACTTCATAAATCCAAGACTGATAAATGAAGCTACAGTAGAAACATCGTAGATATTTCTACAATTTTATTTAGCTTAAAATGAGATCCTTGAAGATGAAGATAGTGAATAGCATAGCCCTATTACGAGAAAAGGGGGAAAGGTCTGGACAGTTACTCAGAAATTGTACATTAATTTCATTGGAAAGAGAAACTGTATAAACTTTTTGTGCAATCAGGTAGGGCTACACTAGGTATATGGAGATCAGCCCCATGCTTGCATTCCTGGGCTCATCAGAATTCATTGAAGAGATTGTTACTCTGAAGGTGCTAGGCTATTTTCAGAAGAGAAGAGGAAGCACAGAGTAGGTGCTGCTATTGCTTCTAATGGAACTCAGTTTCTTGTGTGGGTTTGGAGTTGGCATCATCTACTGAGAGAAGGGTTAATTGTGGTCATAAATAGTCTGAGAACGACTTGGATCCTTCTGAAGTGGTGTGCATGGGGAATTTCTTTTTAACTCTCCAAAATTTGGTAAGAAAAAATCTTCCAACAAATGGAATTGTCTTTCTATTAAAAAACAAAACAAAAACAAAAAACACTTGAAAACATGGCAGTTTTAAGCAATGGGCTAGTGTGGCAAATGTGTGAGGTGACTTGCAGACATCTGAACCCACAGCTTCTCCAATACATCTGGGGACCTCTGAGAGGCAGAATAGCCTTGAAGGCTTATTGTGGCTCAAAGTTCAAAGAAAATACAAGAGGGGAAGATTTAAATGTCAGAAGAGAGATAAAGTGTAAACAATTATTCTCTCAGGAAGTATTTTCACAACAGTGCTCTTTTACGCATTCTTCACTCTCAGCTTGAGTCTTTGTTGTATCTAAGGTCCCTTGGGCCCACAAAACTGGGCAGAAATTTTCTGAGCCAATAAAATGCTTGACATTTCTCTTCTGACATGCAAGAAAATAGAACAGCCTATCATTTCCTGCTTTAGAATTCAGAAAAAAGGAGCATACCATGTAATTCACCCTCAAGTATCCATTTCAACACAGTGAACACAATGTTAAAAAAAAAAAAAAAGGAAAATGTCAATTATCTACCTGAGATAGTTGGTATATACACTTTTGTTCCATGGACCCAGTCTTGGCCACTCTAGCAGTTCGCTAGTAAAAATCCAAGCCAAACGAAACAAAAATACAAAACCATAAACAAAATCCTCCTTTAAGATCTGAGTCACTGAGTGACTATCCTAATTCAAGAATCTATCTGGATTGCTTCTATTGTCGATTTTCTGTCCCAGTTTATATTTAACTTTCTGTAATCCAGAGCTAGTCATTGTGAAATTGAATAACCACAGAACATTTGCCAGTTCAAATGGTGGAGCCTCTCAGAAAAACGCTCAATTACTATTTAAGCTAAGCATGCAAAGGAACAATCCTGAGCCTAGGATTTCCCTTGGATAACCCATTTATCCTGGGAAACAGCTTCCTGCCTTTGGTTGCATCTAAAGCATTCATCAGGGTATCCTTAGACAAAGTGTGCTGCCCTGGCTTGATGTGTGCAGGGTATACAGGACTCTTAGTTGCACCTGCATGCCCAGATGGTGCCCACAATCTGTATTTTCAGAAACCAATGACAATAGGATTCCATTTTATTAAGCCACAATTCTAGTTACTGGAGAACATTGAGATCAAAGGTATTGGCAGTGAAACCAGCTTTGGCAAGCCTCTGGGAAGAACATGTCTTTTCTGCCCTAGTTGAGTGTGTTTGCAATATATTTTTCTGAGTTCAGATGGGGTCACCTAACCATAATTCTTCACTGTAGTTGCTCTTTAATAATCTAACCTTACTTTTATCTGAATATGCCCAGCTCTGAGTTACTAGAGAAGCTGAAATATTTTATAAGGAATAAGAGACATACAATTACGGTCACTGTTTCTTGTGACATCAGCCACCCTTTGTGAGAGGGTTATGATGGTCAAGTGGGCAACACAGTAGGTAAGAAAGGAGAGAAGAGGATTGTTTGTGTTTCCCAGTAAATCAATAATGAAATATTTTAGAATCATTTTAAAAGCAGAAAAACAGAGTTCAGCCAGTGGGAATGTTTCTACAATTAGGCAAAACAAGCAAATGTGCATGTTTAATTACCATAAATTTTCATGACCACTTCATCATGGAGAATTGGTTTTCCAATCTTCGTGCTCTCACACAACATGTATTTCTATGCTATGTCTTAAACCAACCAATTTCTCATCAGAGTTCTGTGTTTCTTGTAACTCTACTAAATTGTAAGCTCTTTGAGGGTGAGTACAAGCTCTTATACAACCTACAACAGTGCTCTGTAAACACGGTAAACTTTCATCAAATATTTTTTTATATCTCATTGGTATGATTTTATGGCCATTGGATAGCTCATCATACTCCAGCACACATTCAAATACTTTCCATACTAAACATAAATCATACCTCTTGATTTCCCAGCGTAAGTCTTCATTTCTTTAGGTTTGGAAATTTCTCAATCTTGAACCACATCCAGTTAAAAATGTAAATATTCCTGGGTAAAGTCTGCTGTGTCCTCTTATGGCAGTGGGTGCCTGCTCGCCTAAGGTATTTCTCTTTTGTAGGTCTTTTTCTTCTAGTGTCTTTATATATTTTCTGGAGAAAGAATGTAAAAGATATAAATATTTTAATTTTCCTTGCAAGGAGCTCAAAATCATTGCCACTTTGTATTAGTATACCAATTCATTTATTCTAACTCATATATATGACATTTTTTACTTGTAACTTTGATTCAGGCAAGCATCTGTGGCTTAAAAACAAAATTTGACTCATTTTTTAAAGTCTGGAGTAATTTCACTTAGGCTCAGCCTTGTTCCTTTTTATGTTTATCTTAAACAGTAATTTAGCCTTTTTCTGAGAGGCTCACCATTTGAACTACCATGGTGTTCCTCTTTGGTATTTAAGAGGAAAAAGCATTAATTTTTATAAAAACTAACAAAAGATTACCCAAAGCAGTTATGGTCTGTATTTCCCTATGATGCATAGATATTCAGTGTTGGAAAAAAAAAGACAGAAAATTTCACAATTTCCAAAAATTTATGCTCCAATTGCTTTAATCCACAAGGGAGATGTCAGGATTGCTATAGAGGGGGAGGCCTGTTTCTAATTGAGAAAGGCCTGTCCTGCTCACCAGCCTTGCTGTCTGTGAATCTGAAGCTTTTTAAAGTTTGGGGAAATTCATTCTCTTGCTCTTCACTTCATTATCTTAAGTCCATGAATGTTCTCCACTCTTCTTTGGCTCTTTCAAGAATAATTAGGATACTCATCAATTTCCCTGCCGTGGCTCATTTGACAAACAAGTGCCATATGAGTGAAATGTTTGCATTCCGTGCTGAGTAGAATTCGCGGGCAGTTCCTAATTCTGTAGGTTTCACAGCAGTGATACTCCCAGGAGAGTCATAAGTGAGTATGTGGCAATACAAGGAGTTTTGGACAGCTGACAGGGTTGTGTTACGTCTTTGAATTGCCCTTTCATTTTAGTGATTAACAGGTAAGTTTCAGGAAGCCTTTTGTTTCAGCTCCATTTAATTCAACAGCCTGCTTTACTTTATTCCCAACTCTAAGAAACCAGAATACCAGGCTTCCAGAAGAATATTTCTGCACACATATTTTAGAAATGACATAACTAGAAAAATCAAATGCAAAACTTGGTAGTAAGCATAATTTCCTGAGTTTTTAAAATAATTTAATAAACAGAATAAATTATTTCAAGCTATATGTCTCCCTAAAAACTTTTCTTGACATCACATTATAAATTATGACTGTTAAGCAATAAGATTAATCCTAAATTGGCCATTTTCCTGATTTGCTTCCTTTTCTCCCCAAGTGCCTATACGTGGGCAATATAGTTGCTGTTGCAAATGATGATTAGAAAGGAGAGTGGGGGATGTAATAATGTAATTCATGAATATTTGTTTTCATGGAGGGTTAACCAGCAGCAAGGATTAGTGAGTGGGCAAGATAACTCTATTGAGAAGCTTCTCCAAGTTGCATTGGTGTCTCTTCATTCATCAAGCGTATGTGAAATACCTACTGCATACTGAGTATTACAGTTGGCGCTGTGTGAGTACCAAGAAAAAAACTACATTGTTTCTGCCTTTCTGAGAATGAGAGACAGACCAGTGACACAGAAAGTAAAGAGGAATACACATAGCTTAAAAGGTCAGAGTTAAAAATAGAAGAAATGGCACCCTGGAGTTGAGGCCGTCAGAAGTTTCTTGACTTTTAAGAAGGAAAAAGGAAAGATATTGAAGGCAAGAGACACAGAAGCAATGAAAATAAAGTATGTACACCAGAAGAGTGAGGCTGAGTCAGCGAGACATACTGGGAGGAGTAGGAAGTCATTTAAATGGCTGTGGAACCTGCTTTTCACAAGTTAAGAATAATGGAACTCACAGTGTCAGCAAAACTCTAGCTTCTTAATCATGACTCTGACATGGATAAAGCTTTTGTACCTTTTCTTACTGCCATCTGAATTAGACTTGATATTCAGGAACAGTTAAAAGTTCACCTATGAAAGAACAACTTGGGCAAACCAATCAAGCATTACTAATACAAATAATCAAGAAAGTGCTCAGAATCATCTAATGTTGGTTGGTTATCCTGAGGTTAATATTAACTAAAATTGATCGATATTAGTAAATTTGTTTAATGGTTCCAAGTAATTTTAAATATTGTTTAAGAGTTCTTTTGGCCATCCATGTTTTCAAGTGATCTTTCTTAAATAATTACAAGGCAAAATTATTACCTGAGATGTGATTAATTCCAGACATCTAAGACAGGAAACCTACAAAGCAGGTTATTGACATATTCTATTCCTTATCATGACACTTAAAGCCCTGGAAAAATAAGGGCTTCTTATTCACAAGTTTATGAGATTCATTGGAACCAACGATTACCTCGTAATCCCTGTAGTCAGTATTCCGAGAGATCTTGCCAACAATATAACTGTTTGAAAGCAGCATTGTCATTATAAAATCTAGATTTAAAGTCTAGATTTAAAGTATGGATTTATGATTGGTACAATGTTCATGATATGCATTGCAGTGTGAATTCGGCTATGATATAGTTTGACATTCACTGGAGATATTTTAAAAGCAAAACTTGGCTTTAGTTTTAGTCAATGATTTCTTCTTCATCTAAAACAGAAGAAAGCATTTATCAGTGCATCAATCAAAGTTTCAGAGATTTTGGAATGTGCAATTATTAATGGACTCAGGGGAGCCTTTACAAATTGTCTACCTAAAGTGACTTGTTATTTTTATTTTTAATGTGAATATTAAAGTTATTTGATTATAGCAACTTTGCCTTAAAGTTACTCAAGAACAAATTCATGACCCTGCTTTTAAGCTGAGTTTAAAGTTTAGAGAGATTCCAGAGTATAAGTAAACATTGTAATTAATACCGCCCTTTTGACAAGACTCAAGGAAATAAAAAGAAACAAATTTTTCTTCTAAAATGAAATTTAAATTAACAAGACTTTCAAAATGTAGTTTTCATGATGTATTTTGGCTGCATCCTCAGTGATGTTTTCAAAACATGGAAATTAAACTAGAGCATTGTGAATTTAGAATCCAGCATACTTTGGAACCAGTAGGAACACTTCCATATGCTATAACTTTGTTGGCATTATTTTGATGTCGATTTATTCTTTCATATGTATTCATTTAGTACTTACTATACTGTACTTGTTATGAAAAATTATAGAATACTTAAAGAAACGGGAAGAAAACTACTTGCCACTATCTATTCTCCCATTATCTCAAGATATTTTTTCCAAGTTTTCAGACTGTTTGGACCATGATTCTTTTATTTTCCCCACATAATCTAAAGAAAGTTTCAATTGGAATCTAAAGATTGATTCAGCTTAAAATATGGTTGGGTTAGTCTCAGTTGATTCTTGATGAAAATTTAGAAATGATCAGTATGTACCCCCCCTGTCCACCACACCCAGCATTTTGAGATTAATATTTCAAGTGGGCTGCTTTGGGTAGCTCTTCATTTCCTTGAAGGAAAGGGCTCCTAAAATAATTTCTAACTCAATAAAAAAGATTGTTCTAGATTTCAGAATGTTATAGAAGTATAGAGATAACAAGAATGAAAGAGCTTAAGTAATCTAATGCCCAGCTTGATTTCAGGGGTCAAAAGGAAGAAGGCAAAGACTGCAAATAAGAATACATGTGTGGCCAACATTTAAGCCACTCTTCTTTTAAAACTTTATAAACTCTGTAGAGAAATGGTGTGTGTGTGTGTGTGTGTGTGTGTGTGTGTGTGTGTGTATCTAATCATGTTAGAGTCTTTGAGAACCGTATTTACTATGGATAGAAAAACTAATTCAAAGTAAGTGGACAACACAAAAGAGAGGCCAGTGTTACCTGTAATTCCTCCATGTTGTTCAGCAAAGTATGGGTTTCTTCTCTTGCTATAAATGGGAATATACTGCAAATATTATGAACAAAGAACGGAGAACAAAAATAAACTAGGAGAAAGAGTTAAAGTGATCTCCACATTGGCTGCCTGTGAGAATTGCAGTGGTTTGTTGCTCCTATTACCAATAATGACAAGCAAGATAGGAACATGGCCTTGGGGGCAAATAGCAAGCATCCATTTGTCTATAGGATGATATGTTTGTAGACTGTGAAACACTTGGGCAAAAATATCTGAAAGCTGAAAATGCAGACCGAGACAGGGGGAGTAGTAAGATTGGTTCAGAAAGGTAGTCTGGGAATGATCTACAAGATACTGCTGTTATAGGGAGAGTGTAGTTGTCTGCTAGGGAAAGGGAGCTCTGGGCACTATTTACTCCAGGAGCCAAGCCAAGTTGGAGCCAGTCCCAGATACAAGGGCAGCAAGATGAGGTAGAAGTACAGAAGGCACTTTCCTGGAGTCTAGAATTTCAAAATTCTGTATCTATACTATTCCTGGCTCTTCCTATGGTTTGCAATTCAGAAGCTTAAAACCAACAAAGGAAAACAAATATTCCTGAAAGGCAAGAGAAGACAAATGCCTCTAAGAATGAGGACAAGCAATCAGAAGATGGAGGTGCTCACATAGGTCAAGTACAATGAGGGTGGGTGCATGGGATGTTCATCAGATAGGTGTAGGTCACTTTACATTATTCTATTTGAGATAATTTGCCACAATATTTTAATGTGCCATACAGAATATGTGTTTGATTGAGGCTTTAATTGTACTTTTTATTGACATTATGAATCAGTATTTCAGATGTGGTTTTCTTTTCTGTGCAGGGCACCTTGATAATTTCTGGGTAATATAGAAGACAACTTTAACAAGTTAGCAGTGTGACTGAGAAACTAAGACTGATAAAGAAACACTGAATAGAGGTTGGAAATGTGTATAGTTAAGTACTAAATTGTGAGAATTATAAGTCAGTTGTGGTTAGAGAATTTCACAATTTGCATAATCAGTGCAGGCTAGATAAATAAAGGGTTCAAGGAAGAAGAATATGAGCTGGGTTTTGAGGGATGATTAGGATATGATTGAACAGGTACAGAAAAGGGCACTCAGGTGGGAATAAAGATTATTTCGATTAGGGAGAACTCAGAAACAAGGATGAAGAATTTAAATTTCAAGCGGTGTTTAGGCGACTCACCTGTCTTCACTTTCGGAAAGTGAGGCTCGATTGCAGCTGACAAGGTGCCTGACTTGGGGGATTTATGAGCAGCTGTGAGGTGATGGAGGCAGCGTCCCTTTCCACACTACAGCTAATGAAAAGGTCACTGTGCTGAAGTTCCCTTCACCTCACTGGAAATGCTCCATGTTCCACTAGCAGTCAATAGCTGGTCTTGGGAGTTGCAGCTCTACCATGCCAGGACCAACACCATCCTTTAGCTCTTCCTCTCCTCCAGAATCTATTAACTATAATTCTAACACTCAGATAAATCAAAGCCTTATGCTTAAGACTTGGCAATTGTATAATGTAAGTATGTTAAATGAAAGTTACACATTTAACTCTCAACACAGAATGCTTCTTGCAGTAAATGGCAATAAATGGACTATGTGTCTTATTTCTCTGCAACAACATACCCTAATACCCTAATTTATCCATTCCACCTTGAATTTCATTTCTACCACTTAAATACTGTATTTTTTTGTTTTCACATTGGTATGGATGAATACCCGAGACTGGGTAATTTATAAGGAAAGAAATTTAACTGACTCACAGTTCCACATGGCTGGGGAGGCCTCAGGAAACTTATAATCACGGTGGAAGGCAAAGGAGAAGCAAGTACCTTCTTCCCGAGGCGGCAGAAAAGAGAAAGAGAGCAGGAGAAACTGCTACTTATAAAATGATCAGATCTCGAAAAAACTGACTCCCTATTATGAGAACAGCATGGGGGAATCCTCCCCCGTGCTCCAATCACCTCCTACCAGGTCTCTCCCTCAACACATGGGGATTACAGTTAGTTGGAAATGAGATTTAGGTGAGGACACAGAGCCAAACCATATCAAATACTATTATACTTTTAATTTTCTTTTTAGGAAAAATCCCGCTTCTGACTTCCAGTTACCAACAGTGATTTGCAATGTGTGATCCCCTGAGCAGCAGCATCAGTATCACCTTGGAACTTATTAGAAATGTACATTCTTGACCCCACCCAGGCCTGCTGAATCAGAAATTCTGCAGGTGGAGCTCAGCAATGTGTGTTTCAAAAAGTCATCCAAGTGATTTTCAGGAGTGATTGAGTAGAGAACTACTCACCTGCAGGATATATAGTGGTGACTCCTTAGAATATAACTTGAGGCTCTTTATGGTCTTCCTAACTTTTGCAGCCTCATTTAGCCCTAGCCTGACACCCAACTACCACACTGAGGACATACGTATTATACATAGACACATGTACAATTTTTTGAGTCTCCTGACCATACCAAGCTCTTTGCTTTTGTATTATCTCTACTATCTCATCTAGCCCGTACTTCTCTCACTCTGGCAAAATTTTACTTTTCTTTCCAGGTTTACCTTCAACATTACCTCCTCCATAAAGTCTTCCTTGATTCTGGTCAGCAGTTACTCTCTGCTATATTCCTGAAATCATTTTTTATATTCTGCTAATAAAATAATTATCACTATGAATTGAACGCTCTGTTTACATGTGTCTGGCTTAAGGATAGGATTATTTTATGCAACTCTGAAATACTTGGGAGCTAGCAAAGTGTTGGGCACATTGCTAAGACTCATTAATGCTTGTTTAACCACACAAATCAAAGACATGATTTAACAAAGCAACAATTATATATTCAAATCACCAAATTAGTTTCTGCAGCACATATTTCCCATGTGCTAGTTGTTACAGTTTTTGAAAAGGGGTAAACATCGAGGAGTGTATCTATATGAATTCTGTGTGTTCTCTTCCTTATCAGCAATGGCTGACTCAGTGGCAGCGACAGGCCACCCACAGTACACTGAAGCAGCAGTTTGCTACCAGCAATGATTTGGTTAACCTTTGATTAAACATTGGAATTTAAAGCATGAAAAGGTCTGGAACCTGACACAACCCTTTGACATCATGCTGTCTGTCATTAATGATAATCCACCATTAGATGTTCAGCTTTGAAAATGGAATTAGACGACTTCAGTTTTCAACCCTAACCCTGATGTACTGTAAAGTGAACCCTGCTGTGTTTGGAGACTTCCTGATTTACTGCTTTGCCTTTTAACTATTTTCAGGCGGATGGGGTAGGGGGAGGGTAAAGAAGTCCAGGGATCAAGTGAGTACAAACAAGGCATCTTAACCGCCATCAAGGGAAGCAACTTTCTGCTTAGATAAGTCACCAGGTCAAAAGAGCTTTATTCCCACAGTTGATTTTATCTTCTTCTTCTTTTTATTTTTTTCCAAACTAGGTGCAAGAATTTTCTTGCTGGGACATTATGCAAGAAATATTTGGTATCCTTTTACACTTCCTTTTAAAAACAACAGCAATAATGTTAGAGCTCCCTGGGGTCCCTCGTCTCCAACCTTTTTTTTCCTTCTTAGCCATAATGTATTGGTGCAGCTAAAGGCCCCACACCCCATTTCAGGCATAGCACAGTGTTCCCAGCAGGGTACAGTACATGCCTAAATGCTTGTTGAATGAACAAATGACCAGATCTGCCTCCTAGTTCCATAGCTGTGGTTTACACATAAAAGCAAATTTCAGACAGCAATAAAACTACAAGCAATTGACCTAGACCTCCTTCTGTTAACAGTCGACTTGTTATTCTTTGGTTCACTTTCTTTCTTTGGCTTTTGAATCCCTGGCTTCACCTCTCTACTCCCACCTCCTAGGCTTTTTGGCTAATTGGAGTTGAGAATCTCTCTCAGCTTAGCTCAGTTGACTCCTGGGATTTCAGTGTTCCTGAAAACACTGATGAGAGATTCCTCCTCCAGTATTTACCCTGCAGAACCTGGTAGAGAAGCAGAGTTCATCTCTCCCATCCCTTGACAGGAGAGAGATCTGGGCATCATTTCTCACCTACCTAGGTGAGAAGGATTGGGGAGAACTGTATTTTCTTTGGATCCTTCTCAGATATTGTGATGGATCATTTTTGTTCTCTTTCCCAAATGTTATTACATCATTTCACTGCCACACAAAGACTTTCCAAAGTGTAGTAACCCCAATGAAATTTTTGTTTCAAGAAAGCGGATGTGACATTGCCATTACCACTGTAGCAACTACAGCAGTGTCACAGTACTTTGGGACTCTATGAGCTATTCCAGATTAAATCCGCTGGCCACTGCGCTGGGAAATTGTACTTTATTTAACAAACACACATAACATTTACCATAAATCAGACACTGTTCTATGCGCTCCACATGTATTCATTCACTTACATTTTAAAACAATGTAAGAGGCAGGTACTATTGTTAGCCCCATTTTAAAAAGAGGGAAGTGAGACAGTTACTTATCCAAGATGAAACAGGTAATGAATGACAGAGTTCAGATCCAAATCTAGCTAAGTACTCCAACTAGAGTCTGTGCTCATAACCATTTTATGTTGATTTCCTACCTGATTCCATGTAGTAGTTAGGATTCTCCAGAGAAACAGACATGGATTATGCATTATGTATATGACATATGAGAGGAGATTTATTATGAGAAATGGTTCACATAATTATCGAAGCCAAGGCATCCCACCATCCGCTGTCTGCAAGCTGGAGAACTTGGAAAGCTAGTGTGTAACACAGTCTGAGTCCAAAGGCCTGAGAACTGGAGAGCTGATGGTGTAAATCCCAGTGATGCAAGTCCCTCATTCCCAAGGACTGAGAACTAGGAGATCTGATGTCCCAGGGCAGAAAAACATGGATGTGTCAGCCCAAGAAGAGAGAAAATTTACCTTTCCTCTGCCTTTCTATTCTATCTGTGCCTTCAATATATAAGATGCTGCCTACCCACAGTGGTGAGGGCAAATCTTTACTCAACCTACCTATGCAAATGCTGAGCTCTTCTGGAAACACCTTCACAGGCACAGCCAGACATAATGTTTTAGTATCCTGTAGCCCAGTCAAGTAGAGACATAAAGTTAACTATCACAACCCATCTGGCATTTCTCAAAGCAGTTTGAGTAATAGATATATTATTCAATGATATCATTAAATATAATTACTGATAAAATAATAACAATATATGTGTTTTTACTAATAATAAGAGGAAAAATAAGAGAATTTCTCCTTTATTTGAGGGTATGGTCCATGGTCTGGTATATGCATACCCTCATATATATATGTGTGTTAGACACAGTTTTGATACTTATTTTTAAATGAGATTACCATAATTTTTACTATAATACACAGGCACTATATATTTTTTTTCTTTGTGGTAAACATAAAACCATCAAATTTTCCATTTTTACCATTTTATATATACAATTATATTCACAATGTGTGTAACTAATTACATTCACAATGTGTGTAACTATCACTACTATCTACAATTTTTTATCACCTCAAACAGAAAACAGTGAGCAATAATTCTCCATTTCCCTCTTTTGTATCCACTAACATACGTTCTATCCCTATGAATTTGTCTATGCTAGATATTTCACATAAGTAGACTAATAGGATAGTTGTCCTTATGTATCTGACTTATTTCACTTAATGTGATGTTTTCAAGGTTCATCCATGTTATGCATGTATCATAACTTCAATCTTTGTTATGACTGAATAATATTTCATTGTGTGTATTTAACACATTTTGTTTATGTGTTCATCTGTTGATGGACACTTGGATTGTTTGCAACTTTTGGCTGTTGCAAATAATGCTGAGATGAATATTGGAGTATGTGTTTCTGTTAAAGTTCCTGTTTTAAATTCTTTTGGAATTGTTAGGTCATGTTTTTTGAGGAACCACCAAACTGATTTCAACAGCATCTTTATCATTTTACAACTCCACTAGCTATGTATGACAGTTTCAATTTCTCTGCATGTTCACCAGCACTTGTTATTTTCTGTTTCATATTATTATGCTCTTATAAGATGAAGCAGTATCTCATTGTGGTTTTGATTTGAATTTTCCTAATGACTATGATGTTGAACATATTTTCAAGTGCTTATCGGTCCTTTGCATATCTTCCTGGGAAAAATATAAATTCAAGTCCTTTGCCTATATTTTTAATATAAATATTAAATAAAATACTTATTTTTCTGTTATTGAGTTGGGGGAGTTCTTTATATATTCTGGATATTAATTCTTTGTCATGTGTGTGATTTGTAAACATATTCTTCCATTCTTCAGGTTGTCCTTTTGCTTCCTTCATGATATTCTTTGATGCACAAATGTTCTTGACTTTGATGAAGTCTAATTTATCTAGTTTTTCTTTTGTTATCTGTGCTATTAGTGTCATATTTAAGAAATCATTGTCAATACAAAGGTCATGAAGATTTGCTCCTATGTTTTCTTATATTTTGTTCAATTTTGTGTTAATTTTTGTGTATGGTCAGAGTAAGAGTCTAATTTCATTCTTTTACATGTGGATATCCAGTTTTCCCAGCACCAATTTTCACATTTCTTGTTGAAGAAAATGTTCATTCCCTGTGGAGTGATGTTGACATCCTTGTGAAAAATTATTTGATCACGTATGCAAGGGTATACATATGTGAGCTCTCTGTTCTGTCATTGATCTATATGTCTATACTTATGCCAGTTTCACATTGTTCTGATTACCATAGAAAATTAGGATTCATACAACAACATTCTAGTCTGTATAGTTAGATCATTTGTATTCCATAAAAGACAGAGGCTAATTACCCTAAACATGCAATTCTAATGTTAGAGAACTAGTGCTCACTAATATCCAATTTCTTCTCAGTTAGAGAAAACGGAGTCTACAGTCACTCTGCATTCCTCTTACCTAATTCTAGAAAAATTCTAATCTACTTCTGTCTTTATAGATTTATCTTTTGTGGACATTTACATAAATGAAATTATGTAATATGCAGTACTTTGTGACTGGCTTCTTTTACTCATCATATGACCCTCCTAAAGCTGTGAGGGTCATATGACTAGTTCTGGCCAGTAGGCTCTGAGCGAACATGACATACATCACTTCTAGGCCAAAGCATACGAGAGTGGCCTTGAGGCCCCCATGTCTCTCTTCTCCTCCTTTGGCAACCAAAGATGTGAGATTTAGAGAATCCAGCCACAGAGATGGAGCCCAGCCTGTGTTTCTGGATGACTACTTGGAACAGAAATCTCCCTCCTGACATTAGCTCACCATAGGTGGACAAGTAGTATGTATGACAAATGGCTTTGTGTTGTGCAAATATGCCACAAGGATTTGAAGACATATGTGTTAAAATATCGTACATGTTCTCAAAGTGTCGTCCCAAACCAAGAACGGTAGCTTCAACAAGGCACTTATTAGCAATGCAAATTTTCAGGCTTCACTGGGACATGCTGAGTCAAAAACTCTGGAGATGGAGCCCAGCCATATGTATTTTAGTTATCCCTAAAGGATATTCTGATACAAGTTAAAGTTTAAATACCACTGTAATAGCATAATCTAGCCTATCCTTTCTAATACTTAATAATGAGTTTTTCAACTTGTTAAATAATTAAATATAGTCTTTCTAGAGGAAAAGGAAAGCAGTAACTGTATATTTTTCATTAGAATCTTCCTTAGCAATCCTACTACTATTACTTTAGTTCAAGGGGATACTGAGTTTAGACACAGTATAGTATAGGTCAAGAGATACATTGAAAGGATATTGTAAATAAAGATTTGGGTAATATTAAACTTGATATAGGCACAATTAATGCTCAATAAATGATGATTCTCTTTCTTTTCCTTTCAGATCCTTGATAGTTTTTGAATAGACTAAGGCAGAAACTCCCAATTCTCCCTATGTTCAATTTCTCTTCACTCTAGTTCCCGCATATTAAGATTACATTTAACCTTTCAGAGAAATTCAGCTTTGATCCTATCATTATTTTTAACAGTTTTATTGCGATGTAATTTGGAAAATATATAATTAACCCATTCAAAGTATACAATTCAATGGTATTTAGGACATTAACAAAGTTGTGCAGCCATCACCATAATCTAAATTTAGAACATTTTCATCATCTATAAAAGAAACCCAATAGTCTTTATGGTGACTCTCTACCCCTCTTACCTAATTCTAGAAATATCCTAATCTACCCCTGTCTTTATAGAGTTTTCTATTTTAGACATTTTATATAAATGACATTATATATTATGCAGTACTTTGTGATAGGTTTCTTCCACTTAGCATAGTGTTTTCGAGGCTCATCCATGCTGTGTTGTGTCTCAATACTTCATTTTCTTTTGTGGCTGAATAACATTCCGTTTTAAGGTTGTAGTACACTTTGTTTATGCATTTATCAATTAGTAGACATTTGAGCTGTTTCCACTTTTTGGCTATTATGAATAATGCTGCTATTAACATTTGCATACAAGTTTTGTGTGCTCATATGCTTTCATTTCTGGTAATTATAGACCTAGCAACAGATTGTTGGAGTATGTGACAACTCTATGTTCCACAGATCTCTAGGGCAGAGGCAAAATGGCTCCAGTCTCTTTCCATAACAAGAGTGACCTTTGCTCCAGTTCTCAACAAGTTCCTCATCTCTATCTGAGACGACCTCAGCCTGGACTTTATCGCCTATATTACTATCAGCATTTTGGTCAAAGCCATTCAACATGTCTCTAGGAAGTTCCAAACTTTCCTACATTTTTCTGTCCTCTGAGCCCTGTAAGTCTCTAAAATGTTTCAAACTTTTTCAAATTTTCCTGTCTTCTTCTGAGCCCTCCAAATGAGGGCCAACATTCAAATTCAGGAAATACAGAGAACACCACAAAGAAACTCTTCAGGAAGAGCAACCCCAAGACACATACTCATCAGATTCACCAAGGTTGAAATGAAGGAAAAAGTGTTAAGGGCAGCCAGAAAGAAAGGTCGAGTTACCCACAAAGGAAAGCCCATCAGACTGACAGCAGATTTCTCTGTAGAAACCCTACCAACCAGAAGGGGGTGGGGGCCAATATTCAACACTCTTAAAGAAAAGAATTTTCAGCCCAGAATTTCATATCCAGCCAAACTAAGCTTCATAAGCAAAGGAGAAATAAAATCCTTTACAGACAAGAAAATGCTGAGAGATTTTGTCACCACCAGGCCTGCCTTACACTTATAGATTGTTTCATACACAAAGTACTCTTTAGATAACAACAAGGATTTTTGAAATTGTATAAAAGACCTACATTTTATGGATCATTTCCTCATTTTTAGTTCATTTATAATTTTCTATTTATTATTATTAATTGATTGGAGTCCAACCAGTAAGTTGAAATGCTATACATTGTTAATATATTGTTATTCACTTTCTTTAAATTGCTCTAATATTCTGATGTTCTGATGCATTATTTTTGAATCAAATTCTTAAAATACTCTAGACTTTTCATTCTTTTTTTATGCGTTACTCAATTATAAGTGATATTTATGTGGCATGTTTCCAATGAAAACAGGAGGTGTATAATAGCAGATATTTATAGTAAACAATTAACTTTCATAGATATGAAACAATTTCAAAAATAAACTACTAAAAAACCAAGACATATAAGTTCAAAACAAAACAAAGCAAAACAAAACAAAATAAAATTACAAGTAACTTACACAAACTTGAATTTTGGGAAGATAAATTGAATTAATTTAAAAATGTGTAGTCTATAGTCTTTTAATGAAATGTGGAGTTATTTCAAAAATTATTTTCTTCATTGTGTGTACTATTTAATTAACATATAAATTTAGAATGCATGGCTATAGACAAAGAAGTGTTCACCATGAGTTTAATTGAGACCTTTCTTCCTCCCTTAAAATAAAGTCTTATAGTCTAGGTTCACTTTAAAGAAATTTAAATTTTCACTTTTTTTTGTCTGATTTTTGCTAAAAGATGGAAATCACTATTTTTTAAATTGTTGTCTCTGATAACATTGCCCAGAACATTTGCTAAAGATAAACACAATAGAATCTATACAGTAATATGATATTTCCTGATGGAATACCAAGCTTACCCGTTGTGGGACACAAATTCTATAATCAACTGGCAGGTTGCAAAGGTCTTTCTTACATGCTAGATTGATCTGATAATCCATACTATGTTTTGACATATTCGATGTATTACAACCTATATTATTTTGCTTCTATGGCAAGTGATGGCTTTATACACTGGCTTTTGAAGCATTAGGGAGGAATACACTGGCAGAATGCTTAGATTTTCATTTTTCCATAAGATAGAAAAGCAAGATACTCAACAACTAGCTGTGATGTGACAAGTGATTATTTAATCATTCTTGGCATGCTTCTATGTAGCCAAGAAATAACCATACTTGTCTAAAGCCTACACTGATTTAAAAACAAACCTAAGTACATAAATTTATCTTTGTTATTTTATTTAAATAATAGTTTTTCAGTATAACTTTATATAAGGCATATGCCCTGTTTCAGTACTATTGTGAAAAGAAACATTGCAATTTTTAGTATACGAAAGGATTTTAGTTTTCAATAATTATGTTTTAATGATACAAAATTACATATATATATTTAATATTGAGTTTCTCAAGTATTTTTCTACAAGGAAATTTAGTTAAGTATTTGCATGTTTTTGTTAAATTTTTTTTAGTTTCTTAATTGGCTAGTGATTTCTATTGAAATAAGTCAAGGGTTGGTAAACTATGACTTGTGATTCAAAAACAGTCCATTTATGTTTTGTTTGTCTTGTGAGCTAATAATGATATTTATTTTCTTAAATTGCTAAAATTGAATTTTTAGTTATAATAATACACATGAAATTTATCTTAAATTCAAATTTTAGTGTCCATAAGTAAAATTTTATTGGAAGATGGCCATGCCCATTCATTTACATATGGTCTATGGCTGCTTTTGTTCTCCAATAGCAGAATTGAATTGTTGGGCCAGAGACCATCTGGTCTACAAACCTGAAAATAATTTACTTTCTGGTCCTTTATAGAAAAAGTTGGCCAACCTCCAAGATAGTTACCTTTATAAATCTCTGATGACTCCTAGAATGTATATACACACTCACCCACAATGTACCTTGATGTATGCCCTGTGAAAATGTTTTCATTCCAAATACTTTCATTCATGGGAACTATCATTTCATATTTTGAATATCCAAGTTTTAAAATTATTAGGAAAACAATTCTCTATATTGCTAAGATCATGACAGTTTTTAAAAAATCACTAAAAGCAACAGTTGTGCAAATAAAAGCCCCTTGTATTAAATACAGGTATGGTTAAATCCTGGAGTAACACATAGATTGAACCGATATATGGAAAATCCATGTTTTTGTACATTCTGCACCACTGGACTAAAACATTGATGTTGCTATGTTAGGACATTTGTTGTCCACATGGTTGATACCATTATTAATGGTGGTATTTTGGATCATTACTGAAAAACGATGAAATCTAGTGTAGCTCTACAGAGTTAATTTAATTTTAATAATTTGAATTTTATTGACTGGAATTCTATGTTATTTAATAGACTAATGCCTAATTGACATCATAGCTCTGTGCTATGAGAAGCATATCTGACATTTTACACTCTGGTCTGCATTTTACAAAGAGAAGTCAACTGAAAATGTTTTCAAACTGATGCAGAGTTCTGGGGAGGGAGTAGCTTGTGGGAGATATATAAGGAAGAAGCCAATGGGTTTAGAATCCTTGATCTTTGCTCCTTTTCCGCTAAAGCATTTTTGTTTTTGGTTTCTGATACAATATTTTCCCCTTATCCACAGGAGATACTTTCCAAGACCCTTAGTGGATGTCTGAAACCATGGATAGTACCGAATTTGACTGCCATCAATCAGAACACATTTCTGTTCATGTCTTCCACCCACAAAGTTAATGCCTTTTTCACTTTCAACTCTTATTACATACTATGGCTATAAATTTTGCATTTTGAGGTGTGACAGCATAATTAGCACAATTTTCTTTTTCCTTCTTCAAAATTTCATAGATAGAAGATTCATTCTTAAGATAGAGTTTAGCAACTTCAGCATACAGTTTTCTTTTCTTTTCTTATTAAATGAAGAACGTTCACCTTTTCACTTGAAAGCAGTTTCCATCCTCTCTTTGGCATATCCATATTGCAAACATCACTGCTCTTGCACTTATCCTATATCACTTATTCTGTATCACTCAATTTCCTTATTCTATGTCATTCAAAGAGCCTCTGCTTCTCTGATGGAACCCATAGAAGATATACCAAATGTGATAGAAAGCTACTCAATATTCACACACATTATTTTGTAAGTGAGGGAATTGCAATACAGAGAAAATAGTAGTAATGCTGTAAAAGTTAACTGAAGGCTTACTCAGTAATACTTTAAACATGTAAAGTTACCTAATCCTCATTCTAACCCTACGAGTTCATGTTACTATTTTCTCCATCTTAAAGAAGAGGAAAAAACTGAAGTAGAGAGAATGTAAGTTTAAGGCCTGAGGTCACAGTTATTTAAATAGTGGAGTTGGAATTTAAATCAAAGTAGTTTGACTCTGCTCCAAGCTCTTAATCATAGTTTACCATTGAGTTTTTGTAGAGATATTATAATAATAATAATTTTTAAAACACGCTATTCTTACTCTCTATTTTTCTAGACAATTGCTTAAATACTTCATAAATATTTATTGAGTAACTACTATATGGTTTGCTTTAGGTAAGCATGATGATAATACTTCTTGCCCAGATGAAGAAACCATGTATTTTGCTGTGCTTGCAGCATTTGTGAAATGAGAATTGTGCTCCTATTTTAAGCTATCTCTCTTGTTCTCTGTCTCTTTGTGTAGCTATATTTCATTGTATTTAAAACATAACATATTAGAGGTAATTTTGTTAGAGAAGGTAGTTAGACAGACATGAGCAGGGCAGGAGAGGCTCCCTGCCCTGGACCAGGAATGTCAGGTGACCATTGGTTGATGGACAGACCATTGTTAAACTCTCTCAAAAATGATAATTGGTCACAGCCAGCACTAGGACAAGACAGTTTCCCAATAGATACAAGACTGAAGCTGGTGATTAGCAGCTTCCTGAGGAGACCTCAGAAGTCGAGTGAGTGGGCTCAAGCATGTTCAGTAAGAGCAAAATGGAGGAGTTTAACTAATATATGAACTTCCTCTAGGAATGCCTGACTGGTAAGGGAAAAATGCCTCAAGTGAGAATGCACTCCACTTTAGTAAACACACTGCACATAGGGCCCCTCCTAAGCACTACACAAGCAGATAGCCTACCCCAAGAGAAAAATCAAGTGGGGAGGAACACAAACCTTGGAACCATGCCAATGTACTCGGTCCAAGGCCGAATTGGGCACTTTGATTTCTCAAGTTGCCTGCTTAACCTTCTTCCAAGTATACTCTACTTCCTTTTGTTCCTGCTCTAAAACTTTTTAATAAACTCTCACTCCTGCTCTAAAACTTGCCTTAGTCTCTCCCTCTGCCTTAAATCTACTTCTGTCCCTCAGCTGAATTCTTTCCTGTAAAAAAGTAAGGATCAAGTTGCTGCATTCCCATACAGATTTGCCACTGGTAACAATTTGAAGAAAAATATACACATTTAGATCAAAGGTATGCAATAGTAAAGAATAATAAAAATTGTGTAGTTTCCAAAATATTTAAATTTGTATTTTTAAAAAATATAATCATGTGACATGAAAATGATGCCACATGTAATTTCTAATGAAAATTATACAGGTTCATTTTAAAATTCACAAATGAATAGACAAGTCAAATATGTATTGAGGTTGCTGTATGTAATCATGAATAAGCTACAGTAATAAAACCCCTTTAGACATTTATGCCATTTGGAGAACCCTATTAGTTGTCACTGTGAAGATTCTTGATCCCCATGTAATGACTATAAACTAGGAGTCATAGCAACTCTAGATCTAGCATGGGATTTCTGATATCTAAGAACTGACTTTCTAGAAACCTCAAGTTTCTGTAATAAGTTCCAGCCTTTAGGTAGTCTTTTAAAATGTGCTTTTGTTTGCTCATGAGGAAATACCATAAATAACAAAGAAAACCTGGTGGTGCCAGTCATTACTCAGATTGCTAGGCCAAAAGGAGTTTTCTTTTGAAAGGCAAGTGTGGCCAGTAAACTTCATGCCTCCATGCATTATTTGGGAGGCTTGTAGGAGAAGTGACAAGAGATGAAGGAGGCAAGAAGAGAGCAGTCTAGACAAGGTAAAAAGGCAGCATGATTAGATTCCCCACAGAGGTGACTGCAATTAGATGAAGCTGCAAGAGGGCTGAGTGGCAAACATTGACTCAGAGAAGAAATCAGAATGGGAGAACTGTCGGGGAGGGCCATGAGCACTTGTGCATGACCAGCCTTGAAACACACAGGACACCATGAAGTCTTAACTCTGTGTCTTGTTGGATTCAGGATCCTTCATTTCCCCTGCTTTCTGCTTCCTTTTGTGTAGCATGTCATCCTCCTCCTGCTCCCTGACTTGCTGTTCCCCTTGCCAAGTATGGTGACTTGTCTATAGAATTTGTGAGCAGGACTCTGTAACATTGTCCCTTCTGTTCCTTTTTCTCAATGGAGATATGCTGGTTATTGAGAGCATGTGTTCAGGTCGACTGCCAGCAATGGAACAGGTAGAGAGGAGATGATTTGCCCCTGTTTTGTGGAAGTCTGCAGGTTGGACGACATTGCCTATGATTGAGGATATATCTCTCTGATTCTGGGGCCTGCCATGAGAAAGTCCACTGTTCTTTGCTCAAATACCATCATGTCAGGCTGTCCCAGAACTTGGATAGCAGCATACCCTGTTTTCTTACTGAGAGGCCAAGAGATATTTTGAGTACTGAGAAGGAGGAGGTGTGGTTGTTTCTGGGTAATCCATTCCCTTGTACCTTACAGGGTGTAAAGGCCGCCCAATCTATTATATGAGGAATCTTCTAAATATCCATGGAAAGTGCTTATTATAAAAAGAAAACTATGCATGGATTTCACATTTTTTTTTTCACCAAAACAAACTCGTACTAACTTGTTATAACATGTTTGAACAGGATCTAGTTTGAGGCACTAAGAAGGCTAAGACATCAGTTTAAAAAGAGCTCTGTCAGCCAGGTGCAGTGGCTGACGCCTATAATCCCAGCACTTTGGGAGGCCAAGGGGGGCAGATCATGAGGTCAAGAGAGCAAGACCATCCTGGCCAACATGGTGAAACCCCGTCTCTATTAAAAAAAAAAATACAAACATTAGCTGGGTGTGGTGGCACGTGCCTAGAGTCCCAGCTAATCAGGAGGCTGAGGCAGGAGAATTGCTTGAACCAGGGAGGTGGAGGTTGCAGTAAGTCACGATTGTGCTACTGCACTCCAGCCTTGTGACTGAGCAAAACTCTGTCTTAAATAAATAAAGAAAAAAAAAAAAAAGAGCTCCTGTCAGAGCAATATGAATTTTGCTGAAATTGAAGCAAGAGCAAATTTAGGATGAAACTTGGGTGGAAGAATGGTGAAATTATTGATGCTTTATGAAATGTTTATGGGGGCAATACCCCAAAGAAATCAGCAGTTTACAAATTGATAATTCATTTTAAGAAAGGACAAGACAATATTGAGGATAAAGTCTGCAGCAGCAAACTATTCACATCAATTTGTCAGGAAAATCTTCATCTTATTCATTCCCTAATTGAAGACATTGATGATAAGCATCAGAAATGGTTACCAACATCATTGACATTTCAGTTGGTTTAGGTTACATAATTCTCACTGAAAAATTCAAGTTTAATAAATTTTCCACATCATGGTTGCCAAACTGTTATACTCAGATCAGCTGCAGAGAAGAGTAGAGCTTTCAATGGAATTTGAAATAAGTGAGATCAAGATCCTGAAGCATTATTTCAAAGAATTGTAACAGGAGATGGAACATGGCTTTACCAGTACAATCCAGAAGACAAAGCATAATCAAAGCAATGGCTACCAAGAGGTGGAAGGGGGTCCAGTTAAAGCAAAAGCAGACTGGGAGCAAAGGTCATGGCAACAGTTTTTTTGGGATGCTTAAAGCATTTTGTTTGTTGACTTAATGGAGGGCCAAAGAACAATAACATTTTCTTATTATGAGAGTGTTTTGAGAAAGTTAGCCAACACTTCAGAAGAAAAATACCCAAGAAAGCTTCACCAAAGTGTCCTCCTTCACCATGACAATGCTCTTGCTCATTCCTTCTCATCATACATGGACGATTGTGTGAGAGTTTCAATGTGAAATTATTAGGCATTCACCTTTATTTCTAATTTGATTTCTTCTGACTTTTTTGTTTCCTAATCTTAAAAAAAAATTTAAAGGGGACTCATTTTTCCCCCCTCAATCATGTAAAAAAGACTGCATTGGCATGGTTAAATTCCTAAGACTTTTAGTTTTCAAGGGTTGGACTAAATGGCTAGTATCATTGTTTACCAAAGTGTCTTGAACTTGGTGAAGCTTGTGTTGAGAAATAAAGGTTATAGTTTTTACTTTTATCTTTTAATGTCATTTCTCCATGAACTTCTTGAAGTGCCCTTGTACATATAGTCTGATGTCATATACCTAACCGCAGGGATCCCACTGGGCTGCAGTGCTAGAGAGTGACAGTGACATTATCATGTGACTAGAAGTAGCTTCCTACTCCTTTTCCTACTGCTTATAATGCCCACAACAGGAAGGGAAGCATCTAGGAAATGACTTGGACAGCTCTATCCTAGGCTTCATAAATGATGCTCATTTTTCTGTGGGTTTCTCTTCCCATATCTTTTCTCACCGTTTATAATGATGAAACTACAAAGGCTGAGATGGTCTGAGACAAACGTGCAGACAAAAATTTGTTTAGGCAAGCTGGAGACAAGAGTGTCAAGAGAGAACCTGTATGTTTCTCACAGCAGCCAGCCAAGTCTGTGGGATAGAAGACCAAAGAAGGACTCAGGGCTAAGGCATATTGAGTAATGAAGGGTATTTTTGTCCAGAACATCCAGTGAGCCTCTCTCTCAGAGGCCAGTGTTGGCAAGAGGCATCTGGTCAAGGATGGTCATTTCTGGATTCTATCTATGTTTCTTTCTTTTTCTCAGAGACGGTTCTGATGAAACTGATGTCGTTTCACAAATAAATTGGCAAAAGCCCGAGGTCAGTGAGTCTAAGGGGATAGATTATGGATAAAAGTGTGTTAATTTCTTTTGAATTCTGCTAAAATTTTTTATAATGTGCCATTCTTATCTTGTAAAAAATCATCTTCTAGGTTTAGGTTGTAACTTTTCTTTTTGTGATCCTTTATTTTAATTTTGGGCCTCATTTATACACATTGAAAAAGTCCCCTAGTCTTTATCAATTTGTTTATTCAGACATCTACTTTGAAAGGGTTCTGCAAAGTGTTGGATTATGCCAGTTAATCCCAGGTATTTCCGTATTTATCTGTCTGCTTGATCCTGTTGCTCTGTGGCCTGAAGGCTCTGTTCTTTTAGTCTGCTCTTTGCTGGATGTGCTCTATGGCCGCAGATGATGGTCACATTCTCCTCCCTTAGAGGGGAAGATTTTCTCACTTCTTTATCAGGGTTGGTGTTGAAAACTAGATCCCCCTTTGCATAGCAACAAGCATAGATTTTTGTGTAACACCATTACAGTCAGGTCAGAGGCACTGGTGCTGAGAGACTTCACACCCACTATCATGTGGATTTGGGATTCGTGAACTTGATTATCTACACCAAACTTCTGTGGCTGCTAAAGGCATTAAGAAACAATAGGACAAGCCAAAACATGGTTCACAGCACAGCTATCAGTATCAAAATATTGGTTGTGCTGTAGATGCCATATTCTAACACATGCAGTATTTTTACAACTGTGCTCTAGGGAGTTTTGAAAATTTTGTATAATTGTCCAATTAAAAGAATATTTAGATTGAGAAGTGTTGCGTAACTACCTTATGCAAAATTTAAATCATGTTGCCAACTTAAAAGCAAGTAATTCTGCAATAAATATAACTGTTTAATTTTGTTTTATTCAGTATTTCTGGAATTTATTTGAATGTAGAACTTGCGTTGTTCTCATGAAATCCCTATTTCAACTGGAAAACAATATTGAATGAAAAGCAAAGTATGTAGCCATATTATGGATTCTGCTCATGTAAAGAAAGTAAATGAAGATTTATTTGCAGCCAAAAACATTAGCACAGGAAGGCTCAATAACGTAATATAATATAGACTTACATCTTCTATTTAATATTAGGAATAAGAAAGGAGAGATTGTAGGATGCAAAGATTCACAGAATACTTGAGTAGAAAGGGTATGATCAAGAACCTTTTAGTGCTGTATTAAAACTGTGTTCTGAGAAATCTCTTAGGTCTCCTTGATGCATATAGTGAATATTGCTGGGTTTCATTGATGACTACTCCTATTCTAGCAGGCATGTAGGAGACTGCATTTCTCAGCCATTTCATGGCTGGCTTGGCCATATAACTATTTTTGGCCAGTGAAATGTCAGTAGAAGACACACATTTTATCTCCTGGTTAAGTCAAATAAAGACTCTGTATAATTATTCAATCTGTCTCTTTCCCCGTCCTCATAACTAAAAAGGCCATAAACTTCTGAAAGTACCTTTTCTGAAAGTAAAGCAATGAGATGGAAAAGTCTTCTTTAGCTTGGATCCCTGAGTGACTATGTGGAGCTGAATCCACTACTGCCACCTTTCCATGTCCCATTACTTATACTTAACATATTTTAGACATAGAGCATGTGCAATAAATTCTTGTTGACTGAAGTGACTTAGAACTTGAGATTGTTTGTTTTTGCAGTATAACCATGTCTCTTCTGAGTGTGTGTGTGTGTGTGTGTGTGTGTGTGTGTATATGTATGTATGTATTACAGGGGCATGATAGCCCAGGCCTTGCTACTCTGTGTCCCTCACCCCTTGAAATCTCTTTCTCCTCCTTTATTATAGTCAGAAAAGTTATATGTTGGTCTGTTTACCACATTAGACTTCTAAAATAGATTTCCTTAAAACAAAGAATTCCACTGCTAAAAATATTGAAAGTCACAGCTAAGTATCTTCGCCATTTAAACTCAGTGAAGTTACTTCTGACAGTAGTGGAAGCAGATTAGAACTCAGACTATTGTTGTGTTTTAACTTATGTTTTTATTTTATTGTACCATAAAGTTGAAAGTTCATGATTAAGTAATTTAAAGATAATACAGAACAATAGAAGAATAAATATAGTATCCATAGGCCCACTACCCAAAGACAAGCCCTCTGTATATTTTAATATATTTCCTTTTTATCTTTTAAATGAGTAAAATAGGAATAATTATCTATATTTATTGGTTTTTCCCAGATGTAAGGAACCCTGAGAAAAATAAAGCTTAAATGCTCTCTGAAGGCTGCCTGGCAGACTTATCAGTTATGTGACCTCAGAGTCCTCTTTTTATCAGATTCCTCACCTTTAAATGTTTTACTATGGCTTTATGGAGATTAAATAAATTTAGAATATGTATAAAATACTAATACTTAGAAGAGTTCCTGTATTATTATAAGCACTTAATAAATGTTATCAATATTTTTTCCCAGTTAATGCTCACATTGAGCCTATGAACTAGGTATTATAATCTCTTTTCCAGATAACATAATGAAGGATTAGAGAGGTTAGTAATTTCTCAGTCACATCCTCTTCCCTGCCTCCACAAACACTTTTCTAGATCAATAGTTTTTAAGTATGAAAGCACATTAGAATCACCTTGAGATCACATAACAAAAACGAATCCCAACACCTCATTTCTAGAGCCTATGGTTTAATTAGTTGAGATAAAGTTTGGGCATTGGCATTTTAAAAAAATTATATGAAGGGATTCTAATGGGCTGTCAGAATGAAACCCACTTCTCACCAGATTAAACTAATTGTAATCTCCAAGTTCGATTTTTCTCTCTTGTCTCTCTGCCAGGGAAGTCCTTGCTCACCATTTCAATCTTGCAAACCTCTGTTCATCTTTAGACATTCAGTTGAAATTAGTTGTGGCACTGAGAAAGCGAGAGAGAGAGAGAGAGAGAGAGAGAGAGAGAGAGAGAGAGAGAGAGACTCAGAGCAACTTTAGCACTCTCATAATATACACCTACTCCCCTTTACATGTTTTCTCCTCTGAAGAGCGACATTTTATCTATCAATCTTGTAAAAAGTGCTATGCAAACCCAACTTCAAGCCAGCCACTAGTGACCAAATTACTGCCTCAAGACTCTCCTACGCAGGTATTCTGGAACAACTCTTTCTAGTATTACAACTTCAGTGAAGTCTTTTATATCTCTTGGGTACATTAGAATGCCCCTTCCTGTAGCTGTACCTAATATGTTGCATTTTGGCAGTGCTTTGGTAACTTGTCACCATGCTGTACCGTCACTTGCTATTTGCATGTTTCTAGGGTCACTGAACTTTACTTATGGCAGCAGCAGAAGTGTCTTTGTCATCTTTTCATCTCTACAGTTTAACACAGCATCTGGCTGTACAATAGATAACTCAATAAATGTTTATCCAGTGCATGTCTTGGATAACCAACCCAGCTGCTGCCAGTTAACTATTACAAGCTCAGCAGATCTCTAAGTGAGTTAGGTAGATGAGGAATCAAGTCATAAGGAAATAACTCTGACCTCTTGCATCTTGGCTTACCTGCCAAGTTCACCTTAGGGTCATGTGGCATTTCTATTATCAATCTTTATTTTCAAATCTTTGCAGTTTATATGGAAAAAAATCCTTCCATGTGTTAGAGTTTAAGTGAAATAGTTCCAACCTTTAAAACATTAGTTTCTGCTTCTGGAGTATGGAGTATATGCTTACTCCATTCCTTCTGCAGTTTAGTTTGGGATATATAATAAGTTCAGGATGTGAATATCCAGTTTCTTTACATCTAAATAAATCAAATTAATGAAAAGCCATTATTTACTGTGTTTTTAATAAGGCGTATAGTCTTTAAACTGAGATAGGCAGAAAAGCCCAATTCATTTCTGCTTTTCTTAAGGGAAAATGTGATCCTTAATCTTAATTAGCTTGTAGGAGTGTGTTTCTTTATTCTATAATTTCAACTTAACTAAAGATGTCTGAGTTTGTTGGTTGATAATCTTTGTATTTCACCCTATGTGCTCTGATAAGGCTCCATTAAACAACTGTCCTCCCCTTGGGTTAGGAGTTAACGGAAAGAATAATAATAATAAAAATAAATAATTATGTACTGACTGCTTACTGTGGACCAGACAAGAAGTTATGTACATGCGATGCATTAGCTTATTTAATACTTACTATTAAAGTTCAAAGAGGTAAAATTATTTCTCAGTATTGTCATTGGAGGAATGATCTGGACACAAAGCTGGGCTTTCTGAAAGGCTTCTGGATATGTGACTGACACATGGAAACATCATGCTCCGTCACCCAAACCTATGGGTGCAAGCTGCTGAGTACCCCCAGAAAGTGGCTCTATAGAGAGTTGTCATGATCCTCCTGTAACCATGAGTTATCTAATGCAAGAATTTGAGCGTTTCTGGCATAAATACTTTGAACCCAAATTTTTCTTGTGTTTTTGTATTGATTATTTACAAAGCATGTCATAATACGGATGAAAAGATGTTAAGCCATGATATAACCATGTACCAAGTAAACTTGACCTCTATGTGTTTTGCATTCTGTGAAGAGTTATCTTTCAACTAAGAAACAACAGAGAGTGTCTCTTAAAAATTACAAACTAAGCACTGTGTTTGTTGAAAGCTCACCCGGAAAGGCAGAACATATAGTTTCAAGGAAATTTGAAAGAAAATTTTAGATTTAGAATTGGTTGCTTAATAATAAAAAATTACAATTTTAGGTGTCTCTCATGTGTTGTGATTAATTTATTAGCTAATTAGTTAATATAGGCTTCATATTTAGTATTATCTTGATTTCACATAAATTATTGTCCTGTCATGTCCATGTCCCCTTCTACTTTAGAGTATTCAAGAAGAATCATTATTTATTACATTAAAAAAATTCTGAGTATTAGTGATTTTATAATATAAACAATCTCTTTTGGTTATCAATATTTAGTGGTATTTACTTGCTTTAGATATAAAACTTTATATACTCTGTTAAAACCAGGAGAGTTGTATACAGTTGGGAATTTTCTGATCACTAGGGGAAATAAACACTGTGTATGGACTCATACCATGGGCTCCATTTTAAAAGTGGACTCAGCTGGTCATGGTGGCTCATACCCAGCACTTTAGGAGGCTGAGGTGGACGCATCACCTGAGGTCAGGAGTTCGAGACCAGCCTGACCAACGTGGTGAAAACCCACTTCTACTAAAAATATAAAATTAGCCAGGCGTGGTGATGCATGTCTGTAATCCCAGTTAGTTGGGAGACTGAGGCAGGAGAATCACTTGAACTCGGGAAGTGGAGGTTGCAATGAGCTGAGATCATGCCATTGTACCCTAGCCTATGGAATAAGAGTAAAACTCCATCTCAAAAAAAAAAATTAAAAAGTGCACTCATTCTCCCAATGGAAATCATTTTATAGCACTCTGTATACAAGGAGATGAAATTGCCTTTCATTAATCCAAACACTTTTTTCCAAAGACAGCTTGGTATTTGTAACTAATATAAAAATTATTCTTCTGTTTAAATTTTACACTCTTTAAGAGATTGAGCCACACTTTCCAAAGACGACTAATTGTTTGATAAAGATGTTGATGAAAAAAATCTCTTTCTGTTTCTCTCTCTCCCCCTCACCTCCACTCTTCTTCCCTCCTTCCTCCTTTCATCTGTCTTTATTTTGCAGGGGTTCTAGTTTCTGAAATTCTCATTGAGAGTATACAGTGTTTATTCATGAATGTATGTGAGCTCACTGTATACCTAAAATCAGGCTTACTGTCTTATATCCCAAGCCTGCAATTTGAAAGATAATTTTAATTCAGTCCATACCAACAATAACAGCAACGTCACCAATAAGAAGTAATTGTATTCTGGCAATACAATATCAGGATATCCTTTAGGTGTTTTATTAAACCACTTCAAATCATTCTATGTCTGAGGTGCTCCTTCTCTCTAAAATTAAATACACATGAAAGACACCTGGTGTTGAATTTGGAAATGAAACGAGAACCAGATGTATTCTGTTGAAAATGCGGTATTTGACTCTTAGGCCAAAGTGGGAAATTGATTTTTTAAAATGACATCTACAAACACAAACTTAAAAGGCAGCTTTTGTTGGTCACAAAGTCAGATTTTAGGGATCATGGGTTTCGCCCTGTCCCAAGAAGTTGTCCTGTAAAGTATGTGGGCTCTTGTATTTGAAGATAAGAAAATATAGCTTCTGATGAGATACAGTATCTCAAAGTACAAAATAGTTATTTTTTCCAAATTTTAAGACAAGATCATTGCTTTAGCATAGTAATAAAGGTCACAGAGTAGAGAAAAATAAAGGGAAAATTTAAATCAATGTTTTTTCAAATCGATATAATTAAATTTTGTAAATTATAATATCAACCTAATTATTTTTGAGTACTTACTTTGTGCCAAGTCCTAGGTCTGCCATGGTAAACAGCCAGATTTTGTTCCTGCGTTCATGCTGCTTAGTGTTACAAAAATATTTTTCTTCGTTGCTCAAAAGAAGTTTTACAAAAGAATCAATTAATTGAAGAGAAGAAAACTAACATATATCACGTACTAACTGTACCGCGACTCGGCTAGGTTTTTGCCCTGTTATTTAAATTTCCCAAATGGCTTTGCGAGGTAGTTACCATTATCTTTATTTCACAGGTGAAAAAGTGAGGCTCAGAGAGATTGAGTTCCTTGCTTAAGGTCACACAGTTAGTAAATTAGTAAATAATGAAGTAATTAGTTGAATCCAGGTGTGATTCCGTAGTTTGATACTGCTCCTGAGTATCTCTACTTTAATTCAGTTCATACCAATGATAACAGCAACATCACCATCTCTACTTTATAGAATTTTTATTCAAATTGCCCTTTCCTCTGCTTCAATCAATAATTTAACTTTATCAAAATAATGTACACAAAATATTGTACTGAAAATAGAGAAATCCGTACACTCAATATTGTTATTGGCCATTATAGCTTTTTTAAAAATTCTTCTCATAAAGCTGAAGAAATAGAGTAAACACACTAGAGAGACTTTACAACTAAAAATCCATATAAATAAAATGATTACTTTTAAAATTATCTTTTAAATAGAGGCTAACATTTAACAGTTGCATTTTTAGAAAAATTTTTTTCTTTGATCTTTGAGGGTATAAAAAGACTGAGGTCTGCTGGCAAAGATGGGATTTTGTGGAAGGTAGTTTCCATTCATTGAGAGATACCCTCAGCGCATGCTCCAATCCTTCTAGGCCAACTCACATAAACTTTAAAACTTACTTTTTTTTGTACTTTCTGATTTCTTTCTGTAGTCTACTTGCCAAGTTTCCTCCTGCCTTCTTTTGAATAGCTCTAATGATGAGTCTCTCACTACCTTTTGAAAGAGCTGATTCCATTTTCAAATATTTCTAATAATAAGATCGTTGTTTCCTCAAAATATGACAATGCACATGTAGTTCTCAGGTACAGAACATATTTAGTTCCTATTCTCTATGACAATCATTCAAATTTATCCTATGTAGGACATATCTAATTTATTTTCTCTATAGCGAGCATTCAAATTTGATACTATTTAAAAATAGCTGTTGTGATGTCTATGACTTCCCCCAAATCCACAATTCCTTCACCTGCTCCTTTAAGAACAAAACTTTGAATATCTTCCCTTGAAATAAAGATAGTAATAGAATTAAGTCCCACATTCCTAGAGTAATTTTACAAGCAAGTAGCACATCAATTCTAAAACATCTGCCCCCCTTTTCTTTTAATATGGTTACTATGTTTCTATAAATGAGCTCTGAATTCACATTAGTATATTCTGCAATTCACTTCTTAATTTTGACTGAGAATAAGTTTATTCTTAACTAACTCCTGTGATTTTTTTAAACCTGTGCTGTGTTTCATTCCAAGTATTACCTTCAATGTTGTTGCAAGGATGTTTACTGTCAGCCCAATTTTCCTTCCTTTTATATTATCTGCATTTCCTCTTTATTTACTTTTAAAATTTATTTTTAGAGTTCTATAATTTTATGATGATAGGATTAGTTGTAGATTCTTATATTATTCTTCATGTCTTATATCCTTTATGCTATATTTGTATTGTGTTAGAAATTCTGAGTATTTTATTCAGATCCATGCTTGTTTCATTAGGATTTTGTTTTGTGAGCCAAGTTTGAGTTTGGACATGTCTAGGGATTTTCTGGTAGGTAACAAAAGTTTTCATGTATTTTCACAGTTTGCTCCAATAATTCCACTTTTTAAAACCCATATAAGTGCATAAAGATCTGCATGTAACAATGTTTATTTCAGCATTATATGTAAACTTGAATCTTTATCTATAGGAAATTAATTATATAGATATTAGTTCACATAATGTATTGTCATGCAATTGCTAACAAGAATTGTATATGAGTATACATAATATATATAGATAGATCTCTCTGTATATGTGTGTATGTGTAACTTGATCCATTTATGCAACCTTTAGAAAATGTATACAAAATAGCTACATATGTGTCTATATACATATAGTCATATAGAAAACGTTAAAAAAGTAGGAAAGAAACATTAAGGCATGATTATATTTGAGGGGATTGTAGAAGTCGGGGAAATTTTAAAGACTCTTACAATATTCACCTCATAGCCTTCTTTCTGGTTTGATTTTTTTCGAATATTATTTTTTACAGTGAGTATGTATGTTGCTTCTACATTTAAAACAAAATTAAAAACCTATTAGATTCATCTCTTCACTCCATTTATCTTTTTCTGTGTGTGGGGAGGGAGGGATTCTGACAGATGGTCAATAGGTTAGATAGCTTCTAATATACTTCATGTCATCTGAAAATTGGTTAAACATGAAGTCTATAATGTCATCAGTCATTGGTAAAAGTTTAGAATACCTTACAGAAACCTCCTTTCAGGGAAGTCTTATCAACTGTTAGGCCTAGAACAAAGAAAAAAACCTAATCTATCTCTCTGTTTCTTTCTGCCTCTTTCTTTTCTTTCTTTCTGCCTCTTTCTCTTTCTTTCTTTTTCTTTCTTTCTTTTTTGTTTCTCTTTTTTCTTTCTTTCTTTCTTCTTTCTTTTCTTTCTTACTCTCTTTTCCTCTCTCTCTTCCTTCTTTCTTTTTCCTTCCTTCCTCCATTTCTCTCTTTATCTCCCCTTTTCTCTCTCTCTTTATTGTGTATATAACATGTCATGCACACTGCCAAACATATTTATTTTTTAAGACAACTTTGAAATATATAAATATTGGCATGTTCATTCCCTGTGTATTCAAAATTTTATCCTCAGCTTTCCTTGGGATTACTGAATTGTGAAAGGCATATTTTGATCATTTCTCAAATCTTTTAAGCATCTCCTTTTATTATGTCAAGCTACAAAAGCATTCTTGACCTACTTTTTCCTTCTTGACACTCATAAATTTCAATCTATAAGTCTAGAAAGAAGATCATCTTAAATTAAGAAGAATTATTGCTACAAGCCACATAAATTCTTCATTTTGAGTCTTTCTTTTCATGTCATACTTCCTCAATATATCATTAAGTTAAAGTTCAAATTAAAGACAAAATTGAAACTGACTTTTACCAAATCTGAAGAAGAAAATAAAACTGCTTGCTAGGAAGTACAAGTTTTTTTGTGGTGATTCAGTTTGATTTTCTCTTCAGTGATGGTTCTTTTGAATGTGCTTCTGTGAGGTACCAACAAGTCAAGAGGGCTAAAAGTACTTTTTCAGTTGCTGTACCTTACAGCGCTGTATAGCATCTTTTCCAAAGCTCTCCAAACCTTGTGGGATACTATTGAAAGTCTCTGAACAACCATCCAGAAGCCTCATGCCTCCTAAACTTTTCTATTAAATTCCTGGAGCAAAAGGGGATAATTTTTTGCAGTCCTTATTTTGTTCCTATACATTTCTAGGTACTATGCAAGATGACAGTCTCAAACTGCACATTTTTGTGTTATTGTAAATTGCCACCTTTGGGATTACTTCTGTTTTTCTCCATATTTCATGAAGATCAATCAGTATCCTCATAGTGATTGGGTTACTGTTTTAGAAATATTAATATTTCTAAATCCTTAATATTATAGGAAGTCTGGAGTGGGTATTGTAATTTGGCATCTTCTGGTTGACTTTCAGAGAACAGTGAGCATACCATTTCAGGTCACCTATTCTTTGGAAGTCCAGGGGGTTTGCTTCTTTTTAGAAGTGTGGTTTTATTTGGTTTGTGCTTTTTAATACACAGATTTCTTAAGATATAATAACTCTTTATAAGTAACTTATCATGGGGGTAGCTAACTTGTCTGAATACATAGAAATATAAGAGGGATCCAAATAAAATTAACGTCATCCTCTTTTTCTTATAGCTCGTTGGTCTCCGTCCAATGAATTAGGCTTCAGAAACAAAAGACAAAATTACGTAATTTTAGAATTGAGTCAATCTCTAGTAATGTTTACAGACAAAATTGGCCCAGCTTTTTTGACTGATTTGAGTGCTGAAACTAAAAGTATATGTATTCCACAAAACAAAATTAAGCAATATCTGCTAGAAGGGATCACTTTTTTCCCATCTAAATCTGTGAAGTAATTAGTATAGATTATTCTGGTTGTATATCTGGCCCAATATGTATAAATAAACTTTGCTTCTTTCATTCTGAATTTACAAGTTTATAAAACAATATAATACATCCCAAATCTGCTAAACACTGCTTAAGCACTTTATAGAATTTATTTTATTTTGTCCTTTATTTAACCCTTACTTAAAGGAATTAATATTGCTAGTTATGTTTTGCAGATGAGAAACTGAGGCTTCAAAAGTTTAACTAACAAGTCCAAGGTTACTCACCCAATAAGCAAAAAATTCGTGATTAAAATAGAGGCCTAGGTCAATGACAGCAGAGTCCAAGCTCATGACCATTGTACTAAATAGCTTCTCATTATTGCTGCATTTCACATATTACGTGAAGATCATATTCACTATGGTAACTCCATACTAAGAAAAAAGTCAAGTTTGCAATTTAATCCTAATGTATCCAATACAGGAAGTGTGTGTGTGTGTGTGTGTGTGTGTGTGTGTGTGTGTGGTTTTCTTTTTAAGGCAAGTACCTGTATAATAGTGGTCCAGTAAATATCATGAATGTTACAGGTCAACAGTTAACTGAGGAGAATTTCAGAGATGCTTGTGCTGGGTCTGGTTCTAATTAGTAGTTCACTGTGAAGAATATCAAACACAGACAGGCGCTCAAGATTAAATGAAAAAAGAAAAGTCCATTTTATCCAGTGGAAACCTTTAAGAAAAAAGTCCTGAATAAATTGTTGCATACCTAACAATTTTCTCCTGGTGTTTATTACAGGATGTTGCCAAAGTTTGCCTATTTGGTGCACAGCCAGAAGTTTTGCAATTTCCCTCTGATCTAAAAACATTTTGTCAGACTTTCTTGTGAGTCATCAAATTTCCCAGACATCACACAGTTGAGTCAATTAAAATAAAGTTAATTAGTGTTTTTGTCCTTTGCCAAATTAAATCATTCCTTATGGAGGAGTTTGTATATTGCTGGAGATGCCTTTTGGGAAGGTAAGAGTTCAAAGGTAAAGGCCAAGAAACTGTTATACTCCTTTGGAAAAAAAAAAAAAGGTGATTCTCTTTCTAAAAATAAGAAATATCATTTTAAAGTAATGTAGATGCCAACCCTTGGAAAAATAGTCTCTTGTGTTTCCTAGGGTTTTACTTAAGTGTGCCTGCAGAGGAATGTAAGTAAAACTGATGGTCATAGAGAAATCACTCTGAGAGGCTGTTCTCTTTCATAAATGCTTAATTATATTGTTTTATTCATTATTTAACATTTTTTGTTTAACGCTTATGGCACGTATTTGGAAGCTGACCTTTCTGGTGGTGTCTTAAGCAAAGTTTAGTTGAAAATAGTCACATGTTCAAATCATTTCTTGACCTTCCTTCCAAAACTCCTCTCATGTGGTTGTCTGTATGTTTTCAGTGGATCAGGAACCAGAAATGGTTATAGACTCACTATGTTCTTTCTTTTAACCAAAGCACTGTGCTGCACTGCTGAATGTCATTTTAACAACTTTCATAATGAAAGCCATCATTTATTTTACCTGTCATTAACATGGTGCTGGAAATATCAAATAAATTAATACTTTTTTTCTTTTTACTGACCATTGTAATAGCTTTATGAGGTAGAAATTATTCCTTTGAAAAAACTGAGGTCCAGATAGGTTAAGGTAATTTGCATGTGATCACACAGCTTTAAATGGAATAGATTCAACGCTTCTTTTGCATAGAAAAAGTCATTTTCAAAAGCTCTTCTATTAATTCTGAATGTAGTTCTGAGTATAGGCATGGAAATGATCAAAACTTATATTTAGTGGTAGTGAGAATTAACTAGGAGTTTTGACAATACAAAGACACATCCAGATGATTAATCTGAAGGAAAATAAAAAGTGTATATAAAATGAAACTGTTTATTTTTTAATGTTTTTTCACATGTACATAATGTTTTTAACTGACAAATAAAAAAGTATATATTTATGTTATACAACATCATGTTTTGATATATGCATACATATGGAATGACTAAATGAAGCTAATTAACATACGCATTATCTCATATACTTATCATTTTTTTTGTAGTAAGAGCACTTAAAATTTACTCTCTGATATGGTTTGGCTGCGTCCCCACCCAAACCTCACTTTGAATTATAATAATTCCCACATGTGATGGGTGGGGCGAGGTGGAGATAATTGAATCATGGAGGTGGTTTCCCCCATACTGTTGTTGTGGTAGTGAATAAGATTCAAGAAATCTAATGGTTTTATAAATAGGAGTTCCCCTGTACACACACTCTTGCCTGCTGCCATGTAAGACATGACTTTCTCCTCATTTGCCTTCTGCCATGATTGTGAGCCCTCCCCAGCCATGTGGAACCAATTAAATCTCTTTCCTTTATAAATTACCCAGTCTCAGGTATGTCTTTATTAGCAGTGTGAGAACAAACTAATACACTCTCTTAGCAATTTTTAAGTATAGAATATATTGTTATTAACTACTGTCACCATGGTATAGAACAGATCTCTTTAACTTATTCCTCCTGGGGATTTTCAAACAAATAGTTGTGCCTGTCCTTGTGGACAGTAACACATGTCCCTGGCTGCAATAGGAAATGTGCCCCTGTTGCCTGAAAAATAACAGTGGCAGTCAGTGTAAGAATGCTGGGAAGCAAACCCTGAATCGAGAAGCAATCTCGATTGCTTCAATCTCATCTGTCTGTTGCCAAATTCTGTTCCAAAGGTTTATTTTGATTCTGATTATTTAGGAATTCTTGTCACTGATTTTTTTCGATAGAAGTGTACTCTGTTGTTACTACATCCTGCACCAACAGAAGCACTTGACTATCTTACAGAACATTTCACATCTTGAATGTTTTGCTTCATGGACTTCATTTTTTAAAGATTGGCTGTATGCACAACTTTCCTTCCTATAGTTACCCTTTAAAGAATTTAAACCTCTGCCTGGTAGACATTGCCGGAGTCATATTAAGGTAAAAATTTGGCATGTGCCCTGGGTCATAGTGCTATTAGAAATAAGAAAGCGTTGAAAATATCACAGATCCAGGTGTAGCTCTTATCATGAAGCAGAAACATTGGCATAACTTTTTAATCATTAATCAGATTACACTGTTCTCTGCTCAAAACTCTCCTCTGCTTCCTACAGTACCTGCAAAAAGAACTAAATCTTTAAGTACCCTATAACAGTTTTCAGGACATGGGTGCTGCCACCCACCCAAAGTGCCAAAGGCCACTTTGACCACTCCAGCATATGACTCCCTCCACACACACTGACTTCTCTGTCCTTAGCACACCAAGCTTGTGCCTGCCTCCAGGGCTTTGTACTTGCTACTTCCTCATGAAATATTTCTGTTCCCAGAGCTTTTGCATGCTTCATTTCTTCATGTAACTCCAGCCCCATTAAAATCTTCTCACAATGATCTGACAAAGTTCTCCGAAATAGCCTCCTTATCCCCTGCTCCTTTGTTCTCAAATACTGTTTTGTTTTCTTAAGTCTTTCACTATCTGAAGCTATATAATTAATTTATTTATGTATTGACTAAGTCTCTCCTTCAAAGATGCAAACTCAGTGATGTAGAGAATATGTTAGTCTTATTCCCAGTTTATGACAGTACCTGGTTCCTAGCATTTACTCATTATATTTTTAAAATAAACAAACAAATAAATGTTGCAGTAGGTAGCCTTAATCCCCTTCCCACCCTCACCCACATTCCCAGAAGGCTCCAATATATCTGTGTTTACAACATAAGAAAGAAGGAAAATTTGCTTCTTTTTAACCTAAAATTTACCCTCCAAAGGCACTACTTCCTCTCCAGAGAATGTTTTCTATGTTCAGTGGAAAATCTACCCTAAACTATACCTTACAAATTATCCAGGACAACTTCTTAAAACTATTACTTTATCTTACTACTGACTTAACCTCTTCTACCCTCAACTCCCAGCTTATCCTAAACTGGGCATTGCTGTTGATTTTGCCTTGTTTCTGGCCAGATTTCCTAAATAATTTTGGGTGCTCTTCTACTTGCTCCAAATTCAACAAAATGTTAATATGATAACGTCCTCTCCCAGGCCGCAGAACAAAGGTTCCCCCAATCAGGCTTCCACACACATACCCAGATATGCACTCAGATTCTAGGCCTTCTTGTGAAATTTCACTAGTGAAATACTAGTGAAATTCTTGATTTTTTGGAAGTATGCTTAATTAATGTTGGTTCCCTGACAATCTCATTTTTCTAGTTGAGTCCTCCATTATTCCTAGCACATTGTTAGTAATATTTGCTGCTCAGAGATGCATATTGACTCGTAGGTGGGGATGATCTTTTACCTGTCATTGGGTACACCTTTTATTTTGGAAGCACCCTCAGTTTTTTCCTCCCCCTTTCTTCCTTGAGGGTTTCAGTTTTCTCTTTGGGAATCAGGCCCTAATTCTCTTCCACTATTTACAGGAAGAGATTAAAAGACTTCATTCATAAAGAACCTAGGAATCTGGCCTTAGCATCTCAATGACAGGTGGAATTGATCAACAAGCTGTACCTGGTTGCTCAAAACAGTGTAGTATCCACAGTGTCACAGATCATGGATGACGTGTTAGTCTTGTGGAAACAAAAAACACTTGAGTGAATTCACTTGTTAACATGCCATTCAATTTTATGTCAGTGTCAATAGCATGATACTAAAGGGTTTGACACAGTGGTGTCTCAACTGTATCCTTTATTCCTTGTAATAAAATGCTTACTTTATTTTTATGCATGGTGCCACTACAGCATTTTCCACCCAGTAGGTGCTCTATAAATGTTGACTGGTTGGAATTTGGAATTGTAAGTGTCATAACTTAGAGGCTATTGGCTCTTTATAATTGCATCTGTGAACCACAATTGCAGCTCACATTGGAGCTCTACTCTGAAACATTTCCATTGAGCTTCTGGTCTAAGTTACATAGAAAAACCCTTAAGGTAAAACTTATCCTTTTTTTACAACCTCAAGTCTATTATTTAAAGCCAATAAATAGTGGTTCATAATGGAGAAGTCTTAAATTTCAGGCATGTTTTTAGAGACTAAGCCTAATAAAATTATTAAGTGGGAGCAAATAAATATTATTTGTTTTGGTCATAGACTTCAAATATCCAAGAGAATCATGGATATTATGTCTCAGTAATGGTTTTGAGGTTTGACTCCTGCTTCCTCAAATGTAGGAAATGGCATTGAGGGTGCTATATGACTTTATTTTTAGGGCAAGAGCCTACCTTTTAAAGGAAGCAGGTACCTGTATATGTAAATTCTAAAGCAGATTTTAGATACTTGGGGAGAGCCTGTTTTTAAGAATCATGATGAAATATTGCTTGCCTTAATGAAATGGCTGTTATTGTTAAACACTGAAAATATTTATAAACATTGAAATTAAAAGGTGACTGAAATAAACCTTAGATAATAAGTACAATAAACCAGACAAAATATCTGTTGCTGAAAGAATAAGAAAATATGTAAGAAAAGACTGATATCTAATCTTTCAGTTCTTTCTAGCTCCATGAACAATTATTTAGCATACGCTTAACATTGAGCTTCGATATAGTTTTACAAATATGAATAAAACCTCATCCCTACATAGAAGAATCTTAGGAGAGAGAGACATGGTTTCAAAATGGGGTTCCTACACTATGTATTTACGAGAAAAGCCTTTGATTACAGGAAGAAAATACCAAAATGCTTATTTCTGTTTATTTTTATAAAATAAAGAAATATGTGAAATGTAAAATCCAAAGCTGTACAATGCAAAGAAATTAAGACAAACTAATCAGCCACAGGAATCCTGGCATCTTGACTCTCTCACATTTACTATGATGAATTTGGAGGAAAGTAGTGAAAAATATAAAAACCAATACCTATACCTCTGCATAATGTTAAAAATCATAAGAAGTGCAGTAAATATTTATAAAACTTTAGTAAACATAATAATATTTAAAAAGTTTCTTTGAGGTGTGTTACTTAATGATGAAAAAATACTTTTAGAAACATGCTTACTCTTCCTACCAGAATAACAATGGCCAAATAATACATAGAAAATGATATAACGTAAGTTATACACTAAAATTTATTCCTTCGTCATAAAATTGCTGGAAGAGGCACAGGATTGATACAGTTGTAAGTATTAGAAAGAAGCTACCCAACTTGAGAATTTTGCAGTGCTTTGGAAGAAAGCACAAATGTTTCTAACATGTCTCAGCTGCTGGTATTTTCTCTATTCTGTTTCAACAATAACATACACAAAGAACTACTTATTTTTTTAAACCACCAAAGGAGCACTGTAGCAGAGATAATATATTCTTGGCAGAAAATTATTTTTTTAATAAAAATAATATTTGTGGAAATAACTGTGAAGTGTAATTACGGATGAAGCTGTTGCTCCTTACTGGAATTTTTCAGATGGATTTCAGGGAAATGTCAAGGAAAGAATATAATCTCCTGAATCCTACATAGGCTAGCAATTTAGGCAAAAACAAAGGGCATATACTCAGAAGTGCATAAAGTGCATAAATTCTCAGGAAATAGCCTCTTCATAATAACAAGGCATCTAAGATATAGTAGAATCTTTGAAATATTTTTTAAAGTCTTTTGGACTTAAAGCTAATCTATATGCTTATTCTTTTACATTAAGAGGCATTCCAAATTTTTTGACAAATGGACATTACTAGTATAATACCTAATGAATCTATTGTTAGGAATCACACACCCTAAAATACATTGATTTTTAAAGAAACACTGGTTGTAGAAAAATTATTTTGAAGAAGGATGTAAATATTGTTTCCAGGTTAAAAGATTTTCTTTTTGCAAGTGTTATGAGTACACTTATCTATAACATTACTCATTATTTCTACTTATTTAAAAAATATTGAAGATATGGTTTCATTTTGCCTGTTAAAATTTTATAAAGAGTTCTCATGGGTTTTGAAATCTTTTATTAAATCATTCAAATTCACAGTTAGCAAGAAAACTGGTGATATCAAAGAAAATGAAGTTTTCAATCAAATTTCAACAAAACTTTGCCTAATTTATAAATCAAGTTTAAAAATGAGTTTCTTTATCTAATAAACTCAGTCTCTGCTGCTCTTCTACCATTTGAACTTGCATATTTTTTATAAGATTTCTATTACAAAATTTCTGATCATCTTATAAATATGCATAATAGCTTGTTTTTTTAAATAGGAATCCTATAAGTTGGTCATAGCAGTGATTGGATCAGATTGGATTTAATTTTGTTTTTGGCAAGAGTACTTCATAGACAATGTTGTGTGCTCAATTAGGAGTCATTTGATATTTAGTTCTTTATTTGTATTATGCTAACAACCATGAGGCAGACCCACAGGTTTATTGTGGGCTGCAATACAGTAATATTGTGATTTTATCATTCTGTAAAGAGAAACATCCATATCAACTATTTTTTTTACCCTAAGGTACAGTTTGTCTAGGACAAGAAGGATAAACACCTCATTCTTTCCCTTTGTTTATTAGTTTTCAACATAATGATTTTGTTTCTTAGCGTTATCCAAAGATGTCCAATGCATTTAAAAAATAAATTGAGCATACTTGTCCTTTTCAATAAATTCAAGCATACTTGCTTTGTTTCAGTCCATTCCATCTTTGATTTTTTGTTGATGGGGGCCTCTTTAAGTTTATTTCAGTCTTTTTTACATGTCCCCTCTAGCCTTTTATAGCCTTATGGTTTTTTTTGGTTATTTCTTTTTTCCCCCTCCAGATCTGAGTTCAGCCCTTTCTCCAAAATGTCCCATTGCCTATGAGTGAGGAATAATAGAAATGACAATCTGGATGTTAGAGGTGTTTTTTGCTACTTGGCTGGTCATTGATCCCAAGTATTTTCAGGAGAAACTGCAAAAAAGCATGAATTTTTTAAGATGGTAAAATGTATCTTGAATCCATACTGATCATACTAATTCAGAGACAGGACTTGGTTTTTATTTAACGTAACTGATCTTTCATCTGCAGCACCTTTTTTTCCAGTCTGAAACTCCTGGTCTCCAAAACATCCACATAATTTTTCATGTAATTTATCCTACCAAATACACGTAGCAGTGTCCAGATGACAAAAACTCACATTACCAACAACAGTATGACTAATTTTGTGAGTACATTTGGTACATATTCCACCAGAGCATATTGTCAAATAACTGTGCTTTAAAGTTATTTGAAATGTTTTCTCTTTTTTTGGTTGAACCGGCAATGCAATGCAGTTAACACATACAATTCTTTGCCATTCAATGTATCAGTTTTGTTTTTCAATAAATTTTGCATTATAATTCTGTAAAATAATCACATAGTTCCAAAAGGAAATCAATAGAACAAGGTATATCCATGGGAGTCCTACATTCTTATACTCTGTATCTGTTCCCTATATTGCTTTTTTTAAAACAATTTTTTAAAAAAATTCTTTGTTTTGGTTTTGGTTCTGGTTCACCCAGTCACTGTTTTATACAGAGTTTATCTCTACAGTAAGATAAATTTTGCCAAATCCACATTCCCATGCAACTCACATTCCTGTCAACATAGAGACCATTTATTTTATCTTAGAAGATTCTCCCAGACCCTTTCTCAGTCAATCCCACTTGCCAGAGAGAGTTACTGCTCTTATTTCTCGTCTCACAGTTTTGCCTTATCTAGAGGTTTATGTAAAAAAAATTCAAACAGAATGTATTTATAGGTAACTGACTTCTTTCACTTAGAATAACATTTTTGAGGCCCTATTATTTTAGTTCACTTATCAGTAGTTTAATTCTTTTTGTTGCCGAGTAGTATTTCATTGTTTGGAGGTACCACATTTTAAAAAGCATATATATTCATCATTTGCTACATACTTAGGTTGTTTACTGTATTACCTATTATATGGAAAACAAATATTCTTGTACAAGTTGTTTTTTTCTGTAAATATGTTGTTATTCCTTGTGAGTCCTAGAGTTGACATATGTTTAACTTTATGAGAATGTGCTAAGCAAAACACATGATCTCCATCTGTTTCACCAACTCAACAGCTTTTGTGTTGTTCATCTTTTAAGTTATCTTTTCCATCCAGGTGTAGTGGCATTTCATTGTGGTTTTAATTCTCATTTCCTTGATAGCAATACTATTGAGCACTTCTCCCTGTGCTTTTTGGCCTTTTCTGTACCTTCCTTTGTGAATTGTCTAAGTCTTCTCTACTGTTCAAAAGGTGTTTGTTGTTGTATTAAAATCTTTTCGTTTTAAGAGCTATTTGAAATACAAATACTTTTTTTCCAGTTTGTTTCTTTTTTTGTGTGTATGTACTTTTGATGAGCAGAAGTTTTTAATTTTGATGAAGTCCAACTTACCATTTTTTTTGCTGGTATAAGCTTTCTGAGTCGTTTAAATAGGTATATCCTAAAGAATTAAATTCAAAATTAATAAACCAATCAAGATACATTACTTTCTGTAAAGAACATTATTAATTGTATAGAAAAATGTGTTTTTCAATGCATTAAGACATTTTAACATGCCTTAAATGTTGTCATTTTACCTTTATCTGGTGCTTGCAATATCTATTTTATGATACCTTAAAATATACAATACATAATTAATGAAGGAGTATATATATATATATATAAATTTATGCATGCATAAATATATATCTAATACCTAAACAAATAAACATTGAGGTGCATATTCAGCAATGTTATTGATAAAGAACAAGATAAACATTTTGAGACCACTGGGCAGGCATCTAAAAGTAGACACAGAGGTATATACAAGATATTATGGTTATCCAGAGGAAAGACATTAAGCCAAACGTGGGATTAAGAAAAAACTTTCTGAATAAGATGACTGTCCATGTGAGTCTTAAGGGGTTCGTACAAATTATACAAGAGAGTATAAAAGGAGGCATGTGAGAAAGAAAGAGCAAGAGGAACAAAAGCATAGATGTGTGAAATCTCATGACTTATTGGGGAGTTATATTTCACAGTTATTAGAATTTATCTCATGGTTTATGAGGGAAATTATATTTCACAGTTATTAGAACTTTAAATCCAAGAAGAGATTAGAAGGATTGGTAGGGACCAGATTGTGGAGGGCCTGGTTTTGCCATGCTGAGAGAATGGATTTAATGCTCAAGGTGACAAGGAGCCGCCCACTGAAATGATTTAAGGAGGGATTGCCATGTTCCAATTCTAAATGGTCAGCTTTGTAGCAATGGGAAGATGTAATTAAGAAGAACAAAGCTAGAGCCTTGAGAATAGTTAGCAGATATTGCAATTGTGCAGGTGGTAGATTATGAGGACCTGGATAGGAGAGGAAGGGGTGTGTTTGGTGTTCGAGAATGCTTAAGGGGCCATCAGGAGGACCTGGTGATTTGCTATGAAGGTGGATCAGGAAGTAGAGAAAGGAGAAGGGTACCTAACTCTAAGTTTCTGGTTTGTATATCTGAGTATGTTGGTGATAGCACTAATCAAAATCAAGGAAAATACAAGATGAGAAGCTGCACCAGCAGGATGGCTGTTTCCAAGCTTTATTCTGCCTGTGCATCCATACAGACATATCCACTTGATAGCTACCAGCTTCTGTTACTGTAAAATAAACTCCCTAGGAAAGCATTTCTAACTGTGTTATGTTTGGAACCTAAAGTTCCCTTATACTATATTATCTCTCCAAGGATGTCTAAATAATATACTGAAAACATATGGAAGTGCAAAATGGGGTGTAAAAATAACAAGCCTGTGTGAATAAATTTATTCAACCATTTATTCAAGAAATATCTATTGAACAACCATTTCATGTCAGGAAGTGCCCGAGGGAGAAGGGGATGCTGTGGTAAACAAAGCCAACCTGGCCTCTGCCTTCAGGTTTCTTGTTTCCAGAAAGGTGCACAGAGTATGATGCTGGAGATAGTACAAGGAGTAGTGAGGACATAGAGAAGGAAGATCTATTTTCCTCAAGAGTCAGGAAAACCTTTCAGAAGAAGAATAAGGAATGAAGAGTTGGTCGGCTGAAAGAAGGAGTGGGTATATGGAGGGAGTATTGCAGGGAGTACTGCCTGTAATATCACGTCACAATATAAACATCATATACACATACATAATATACAAAGGCATAGGGACAAGAAAGAACCAAATCAACAGGATGAACTGAAAGTTCAACGGGACTGGAATACAGAGTGCAAGGGAGAGAGAGGAAATGATGAGATTCAACAAATATTTCCTTTGCTGTACAGTGTTCAACAAGGTTGGGTTATACACTAAATTTAAAGAATATTACAATGAGTTTAAAAAGATCTTGCTCTCCCAAGCTCATAGTCTACTGAGAAAGGAAGATAGTCACAAACAATAAACTAATCCTGTACTGGGTACTCCAATGAGAATTTTAAAGAATTATGGACTCATGGGCATCCTGTTGAGGCCACTAGGAACCAGGGAAAGAATAACAGAAGAAGGAATGTTTCAGAAAAGTCTTAAATGATTTTATGAAGATTCCCAACAGCCCTGGACACAGAGTGTAAAATGGAAGGCATTCCAGACAGTGGGACCCAAATGTGCAAGGATATGGCACTTGGGTTGGAGGGGAAATGTTTTTATTTGAGGATCATACTTAGAACATCTGTTGCTGAAATACATTTCTGGCCGGGCTTTCATCACCCCAGCATCCCAGGGCTATCCTTTTAATGGACACACTCCTACAAGCAAAGAACAGCTAGGAATAGGACATCATTTGAAATAATTTCAAATGGTGAAAGATGTAAGGTAAAACTTAAGCCTTGCAGAGTAGTAGAACTTCCCAAAATTATAAAACTCAGTCATTTTATATGTAATAAAGGTTTATGTAGTCAAAAGGTATTTTTCTTTTTCCCAATTTCAGTTATGTAAGATTACACGAAATTTCTTTCAATTCTTTAGTGAACATTCAGTACAGAAAGACTATAGAATTATGTTCATGGTTAATGACATTTACATGCTAAATTAATGCAAGAAAGGTATTTTGTTTTTCAAGAATTGCAAAAGGAAGATACATCTTTTAGAAAATGAGCCAGAAGTTTCTGCACAGAAAGAAGAAAGGGGTGAGAGGATTATGATCCAATGTGAATTGATACAATATGTTAAGTTGATAATAATATTTGAAAACTTCTCTTGTAAAACTATTCCTTTGGAAGACTGAACAGTTTTATTAAGGCTAGCTTGGAAAGCTAGAAAGAAAGAAATATTAAAAGCATCAAAGAATCCCTACAGCTTGGTTATAGATTATAAGAATTTTACATGACTACAGAGTAAAGAGCCCTGGATCAGGGATCATGAGACCAAAGTTTATTCACTGTGTGGTCACTGACAAAGGCCTTAATGGACTGCATCCGGATTTCATTGGTAAAAAGGAAGTGCTAATACCTTCGTTTTAGGGTTATTTAGACTCTAAATGACCAGTTGACCCTTGAACAATGCAGGGGTTAGGGACAATGACCCCTGTGTGGTCAAAACTCCACACAGAACTTTGACTCCCCTATCTGACCAGAAGCCTTATAGATAATACAGTCAATTAACGCATGTTCTGTGTGCTACATGTATAATATACTCTATTTTTACAATAAAGAAAGCTAGAGAAAAGAAAATATTAAGAAAGTCATAAGAAAGAAAAATATATTTAATATTCATTATGCAGAAGTGGATCATCATAAAGGGCTTTATCTTTGTTATCTTTATGTTGCATAGGCTGAGGAGTAGGAGGAAGAGGAGGAGAAGGGTTGGTCTTGCTGTCCTAGGGGTGGCAGAGGCAGAAGAAAATCTGCCTGTGAGTGGACCTGCACAGTTCAAATCCATGTTGTTCAAGGGTCAGTTGTAGCATGCCTCGTGCATCAGGCATTATCACTGATAATGTTAGGATATATACCTGTAAGTGTGCTCTCTGGACAGCTATTTCTGCCAATAGAAATAGATTCCATGCCACATATGTAATTTAAATTATTCTAGTCTCTACATTAAAAAGAGTGAGAAAAAATAGGTAAAATTAATTTTAGTAGCATATTTTATTTAACCCAATACATTCCAGAAATGGATATTGCAATATGTAATCAATATAAAATTATTAATGAGGTATTTTACATCATTTTCAAAATATGCTAAGCCTTCTTAATCTGGTGTGCATTTTACATTACAATGCATCTCAATCTGGATGAGCCACCTCCCAAGTGCTCAATAGCCATATGTGGCTAGTGGCAAAAAAAAATGGACAGTGCCCAACTTTGGGTTACACTGCTGGGTTTAACCACTACTTAGTGGCTGCATCACCTTGTAAAGTTCTTTAGCTTTTCTGTCCTTCAGTTTTCTCCTATATATAAAGGATATACTAATAATGCACACATCATGGTGTCATAGGATGAAAAGGCTTATAGTAAGTATTAAAGATATGCTAGCTACTGTTAGGAGTCTTGCTAATAATAGTATCAGTATTCAAGATCAATGCTAACCACTACAATTGTTATGATTGTTGTATTTTCACAATTATCATCAGCAGCAGCAGCATTATCATCATCAGGCAAAGGGTCCAGTCTAATGATGGAGCTCTGTATTTAAGTCTCAGGTTGGAAGCTGATCATGACATTTCTAAGAGGTTGTAAGGGTTCATCCTATAAGAAGCAGCATCTCAGCCAGTGTATATGGGTGCAGGAAGGCATGATCCAAGCTTTAGGAAGAGACAGCTGGTATGGCTTAGCTGTGCTACCAAGGCTCTAGACAGATAGTCTGTGATTCAGTCCAGGATCTCAGCTCCAGTGGAAAAAAAAAATAGCAGAAATCAGACAATCTTGTTTGAAACCAATGTTTTTCAACTGGCATAACTGATAGAAATTAGAGACCTTTAGGGTTGATGGGCATATGAATATCAAGGTCCTCAACCCAGAGTGATAAGCCACCACACTGAGATCAGTAAGGTTAACTTCAGATCCCCTGGTTCCAAATACAGTCCTGGATTGTCTAGAACTGGCTCAGGAAATGAGTGATGTCTACCTGTTTAAATGGGACTAATACAGGCATAACACCCACCCCCCTCCCAATTATTTTGTTTGAAAATTTTGTGTGGCAGAATAATTTTTAAGATATTAATGTATATTTTTCTACCTGTATTTTCCTTATTCAAGAAAAAGTCAAGTTCTTTGCTCCTCTACCTTTAGGGATATTTTCATCAAAAGAAAGTAGAAACGAATTTCCAGAATTTTTCAGTATTAGATGTTGTGTCCAAGAACCTAAGGCCATTGGGATTATGCTAGGTTTCCTGAAGAGTGATCCAACAGGGTGTGCCTCTGAATCTGCCCTTAAGTAGGGAACCAGGGAGCTGCCATGAAGGAGGGATTTAAGGTGGGTGGGGCCTTTGGGACACTGCTCCATACTCCTTTTATCTTATATTTCAAGGGAATATGAAATAAGCCTCCTTTCAAAGGTGATTATCTTGGGAAACCTTGGACTTGTTGAGTTGTTCTAGGCATTGCACCCTTCCAGGGAGCAGCCAGTCCCAGGGGAAACTCAAAAAGAGAGAAAGAGAGGGACTTCCCCAGATTTAGATGTAGGGATGCCTAGAGACTAAAAGAGGAAAAGAAGTTCTGGAGTTTTTCAAATAGCTGAAACCCACGTCTTACTTGTAGATAATTCCTCAAAGTGCAGGCAAAATGGGGTGTTGGGGAAAAAGGCTCTGTAGCTTCCCACCCAAAGTGTGGCTCGGCCTCTGCAGGACTGGATGAACTGAAAGAAGCAATGGAAGAAGAACAATGAGAAGAACAATGGTTGTCTCAGGGATCAAGGATGTGGAAAGACGGCTGGAGATGTGGTCTCCATGACCTAGACTGTCCATTTGCCTCTGGGTCCTTTACACTGTGCTATAGTGGGGAGGTTGCAAAATGACCGAAGTAATTTCCTTGCTGACTTGATGGAGAGTTTGTAGGCAAAATTAAGTTGATCTAAAACACATAAAGTATTGTGATATTTCCTGCTTGTCTGGACTTGTGAAATGAGATTTATACCCAAAATAGATACTTAAATGATCTCACTTTTATTCTGAAAATGGTACAGAAAATGAGTAGAAAGCAACTAGGGTATCACTGTTTAGTGAGGAAATAATTTCAGAGAGATTAAAACATTTTTTTCAGGATAAATTCCAGTGTTTGATCACTGGCCTAGATCTTCTGATATACAGGTAGTTAGATAGGTAGATAAATAGGAAGATAGCTGGATAGATCAATAAGTTAGACAAAATGTTCCTGCATGTGCATCATTTTCAAAACCTTAGATTCTTTTCCTGATAAGCAGAGTATTATTATGCCCTTGGTTTGCCATCTATGGTAGGCAGAGTTCTATGGTGGCCCCCAAGACTTCCTACCCCCCTATTTTAATTACTCTCTATCATCCCCAAGACAATGAATGTGTTGGGTTTAACTCCTGTCTCGCTCGGACCTCTAGATCCATATTTAAAAGGCCCACTGACACGATCAAGTCAAGCCCATTCAGATCACCTGCCCTGAGAGTAGCCAGATGCTGAGTATGGCCCCCATCTGACATCCAGCGGACAATGGGACATCAGTTCTAGAACCCCAATAACTTAACTTTGCCAACAATGAACTTGGAAGAGGACCCTGAGCTCCAGATGAGAAAGCAGCTGCTCACCATGATTTTTGCCTCATGAGTCACTAAGCAGAAGCTCAGTGCAACAATGCAAAAGGATTATGACAGTGTGAAATGAATATTTTCATAAAATGTTTCTTGGAACAAATAAAGTTATGTTGGAAAGCAATAAAACACCTTCAAATATTTTAAGCCAAATAAATATTTTCTACTGAAAACCATCATGAGTTTGCACTTTTGACAGCAGGAAGTCTGGGTGAGGACTAAATATATTGTGGGTCTATATAATCAGGAAGGAATGCAGTTGGAGCAATAGAAAGATTGTAGGGAAATGAGCGTGGGGCAGTGGAAAGCATGCCAAAAATGGCAGAGTAAGGAACTGTGTGGAAATAGGACACTAGTTTCGATTGTAGAGAGAGATTGTAGGGAAATGAGCATGGGGCAGTGGAAAGCATGCCAAAAATGGCAGAGTAAGGGACTGTGTGGAAATAGGTCACTAGTTTCGATCTGGGCCAATGCAACCACTACATATGGGGTGTATTTAAATTGAGGGGCACTCTAAAAATTTTGATGACTCCCTTAATACTTAAATATTTCAAGGTTACAGTTGTGGAAGCATCCTCCCACAACTGTATTATATGAATAAGTAATACTCTTATTCATATTACTCCAGGTTCATCTCCCCCTTGGAGAAATACCCAGTCTCATGGCCGTCCTCACAATTACCACCCTGATTCTTGTTGCAATTTACTTACCCATCTCCTATGGCTCTAGTCCTCTCTGGATTTCCTCTTGTGTCTAATCATAATCTTACACTTTAATCCTTCTTGAGTTCAGACTCATATATCCAACTACCAAACTTGAATCACTACTTCCTAAATTCAATGTAAAACCGAGCTCATTAGCTACTCCTCAAAACCTGTGTTTCCTATTGTGGTCATTTATACTGCCCCCTATTTAATTAATCAAGACAAAATCTGAAATGATTTTGATTTCCCTCTACCTCTCATGCAATTATTAAGTTCCTTATATTCTTTTTTCTTAATATCCTTCAAAATGCACCCTCTTTCGTTCATTTTTACTGTCATTGCTGTGTAGATCAAGTCCCCATCCTAACTAGCTTCTATAATAAATAGCCTTCCCACAGGTCCAAACTTTTCCATTCTTACTCCCTTCCAACTTTTCTTCTAATTGCAACAAGTGAAAAACACTTCATTGTCTCTCTCTAATGAGAAGATAAAGCCTAAGCTTAGGAACATGACTTCAAGTCCTTCATTATGTGGCCCAGCTCCAACCACTTCTCCTAGTGCTCTTCCCTCAAATACGCATTACAGTCCATTTATACTGAAAAACGTGGAGTTCCCCACAACTCCATGCTTTCTGACACCTGTATGCCTCTGCAGTTCCTCTTCCAAGCCTCCACCTCCTGGGCTCCAGCAATCTTTCCACATCTGACACCGGAGCAGCTAGGACTATAGGTGCACACCACCATGCCCGGATAATTTTTGTATTTTTTGTAGAGATGGAGTTTCGCCATGTTACCCAGGATGGTCTTGAATTCTTGGACTCAAGCGACTCAACAGCCTCAGCTTCCCAAAGTGCCATAGACACTATCTTCTATGAAAATTTGTGCAAATTGAGGAATACCTACATGTTCCTTTTAATTTAAAAAATATCTCTATATAAAACTTACTATTGCATGGAAGTGCTCATCTTCTACACACTTATTATTCTTTACAACTTCAGATAACATAAAATTAAGCAAGTTCAATAACTCCCATCTCAATGTTCCTGTGGTTTTAACATAATTTATTAATTGTAACACTTTTGTACTGCTTATTTATTTTGTCTTGTCTATTTTTCTGATTGTGACTGTCCATATGCCTTAATTATCTCTGTGTCTTTAGGTACCTTCCTCATGCTTTACCTGGATGCTAGTAGCTGCTCAATGTGTCTTGTTAAATATAATGCACATTCTGCCTTTAAATTTGTACAATTATTTCCCAAGGGGATGGCTTATGTAACTATAATCTAGCATCTCAGTATAAACATTATGATTGTTTGTGCCTTTCTCTTAATGGAAAATTTAAGTTAATTTAGAGCCTTAATGATCTTCTCACTCTAACCTTTCACACCATTGCTTGATGTTTACGCATTGTATTAAAGTCCACACAATTGTATAGTACCCACTTATAATATTTTCTTTTAAATTCATTTTTAACTCACAAAGCTTAATACTTTTTTTAGTTCATTTCAGTTCCTTGCAGCATATCTAGAAAGCAGATCTATATATATATTTTTAACACTTAAAAACAAATTTATCTAAAAGCAAAGCAACATTTAACAACTTATAAGTAAAGAGATAATCATAATATAAAATATAAAATAGTTTTAAACAAAAAAGTATGTATAAATGTTGTGTGATGCATTTGTTTTTTGTTTTTCTGTTTTTTTGATTTTTCTTTTTTTTTATTGTAATTTAGGTTCTGGGGTACATGTGCAGATCATGCAGGATTGTTGCATAGGTACATACACAGAAAGGTGGTTTGCTGCCTTTATCCCCCCATCACCTATATCTGGTATTTCTCCCCTTATTATCTATATTTTTAAAATTTAATTAATGTAAGAGAAACTCAGGTAAGTTAGTCATAATAATTCTGTGGCACAACTGCATGATAGTGGTACCCTCCAAGCTTTCACCTTCATAACCTGCACATGGACTGCCCCGGGGGCCAAGATAGAATGAATGGATCGGCAGGAGGCAGACTGCTTTCACAAGGAGATAGAATAGGAGCTTGTTTCCAAAAGCATTGGCAACAAAAGCCAAAATAGACAAATGGGACCTAATTAAACTCCAGAGCTTCTGTACAGCAAAAGAAAACATCATTAATGTAAACTGGCAACCAACAGAATCGGAAAAACTTTTTGCAATCTACCCATCTGACAAAGGGCTAGTATCCAGAATCTACAAAGAACTAAAACAGATTTGCAAGAAAACAAACAAACAAACCCATTCAAAAGTGGGCAATGGATATGAACAGTCACTTTTCAAAGGAAGACATATATGAGGACAACAAATATATGAAAAAATGCTCATCATCACTGGTCATTAGATAAATGCAAATCAAAACCACATTGAGTTACCATCTCATGCCAGTTAGAATGGCCATCATCAAAAAATCTGGAGACAACAGATGCTGGAGAGGATGTGGAGAAATAGGAACATTTTTACACTGTTGGTGGGAGTGTAAACTAGTTCAACCATTGTGGAAGACAGTGTGGCGATTCCTCAAGGACCTAGAAATAGAAATTCCATTTGACCCAGCAATACCATTACTAGGTATATAGCCAAAGGACTATAAATTGTTCTATTATAAAGACACATGCACACATATGTTCATTGAGGCACTGTTCACAATAGCAAAGACCTGGAACCAACCCAAATGCCCATTGATGATAGACTGGACAGGGAAATTGTGGCACACATACTCCATGGGATACTATGCAGCCATAAAAAACAATGAGTTCATGTCCTTTGTAGGGACATGGATGAATCTGGAAACCATGATTCTCAGCAAACTGACAGAAGAACAGAAAATCAATCACCGCATGTTCTCACTCATAAGTGGGTGTTGAACAATGAGAACACGTGGACACAGGGAGGGGAACATCACCCACTGGGGTCTGTTGAGGGGGAATAGGAGAGGGACAGCGGTGGGTAGGGAGGTTGGGGAGGGAGAAATGCCAGATATAGGTGACGGGGATGGAGGCAGCAAACCACATTGCCATGTATGTACTTATGCAACAATCCTGCATGATCTTCACATGTACCCCTGAACCTAATGTGCAATATATATATATATATATATATATATATATATATATATATTTAAGTTTCAGATTTGTGTCATTTCTTTTCCTGCATCAGAGCATAGTGTCTTAGAAGCAGCCATGTCATACCTTGAATGCTTCCTTGGCTGCTTAGAAATTTCTTCCACCAAATACCTAAGGTCATGACACTCCCAAGTTCAAATTTTCACAGATCCCTAGAGTGAGGACACAATACAACTACATCCTTTGCTAAGGCATAGCAAAGGTGATCCTTAATCCAGTTTCTAATACATTCTTCATTTTCATTTAAGACTTCAATCATTGTTCATATCACAACCAGCATTTTGATCACAACCATTTAACCTGTCTCTAAGAAGTTCCAGATTTTTCTGGTCTTCCTCTAAACCCTCCAGACTCTCCCAATATCTTCCTGTTACCCAGTTCCAAAGATGCTTCAGCATTTTTCAGTATCTTTACAGCAAATACCAATTTTCTGTGTTAGACTCTTTGTGCATTGCTATAAAGAAACACGTTAGACTGAGTGATTTATAAGAAAAAGGTTTAATTTGCTCATAGTTCCGCAGGCTATACAGGAAACATGGTGCCATCATCTGTTTGGCTTCTGATGAAGGCCTCAGGAAGCTTAAAATCATGGTTGAATGGGAAGTGGGTGCAGACGTTTCACCTGCTGGGAGCAGAGGAAAAAGATGGGGTATGTGCCATACTCTTAAGTAGATCACATGAGAACTTTGTATCATGAGAACACCACCAGGCCAAAAGGAATCTGCCTCCATGGCCCAGTAACTTCCCACCAGGCCTCACTTTCAACACTAGGGGTAACAATTCAATACAATATTTGAGACATCCAAAATATATCAATTATTAAGGGTTTTTGTATATTGAGTAAAATAGGATAGTTCCTAGCTTTCATTAAAAAATGATTTTAATGATTGCGGAATGTGTCATTGAATAGATGTACCATATAGTCTGTATTGTAAGTCAAACATGATGAGAAGGCTTTATTAATTCATCAGTTCTACACTTCACAATGATCCTGCAATGTAAATAGTATTATTGTTTTACAGATTGAGAATCTGAGGCTTGGTAAAGTCAATCAAACTTCTTAAGTTCCTGTAGCCAATATGTAGAAGAATGGAGTATTAAAACTGGAACTGACTTCTAAAATGATTACTCTTTCCATCAAACCAAGCTACATCTATGTAGACTGTTAACATTGTAGTAATACTATTAATAAATCCATCATAAACATATAGTATATTATGCATTATTTTCCAAATAAACCTTGATTATAATAAATTATTGGTATATTGGTAAAAAATATAATATTACTACTCATTGTAATAATAATGATGACATATACAGGTTGCAAAATGGCGGCCTCTGAAACAAACATACCTATAGATGTTTTTGAGCGGGGAGGAAGAAAAGGAAGTAGTAAAGTGTTTTTAAAATTTAAGTCAATGCTTTGTGAATTGTGAGAATTCTCACACAAACACACACATAAATACGTTCATGTACACACATATCCAGATAGTTGGCTTCCCCTAAGCAATCTACAGTTTTTAAAATACTAGACTCCATTCTTGCTAGAGACAGTGAGTTGGAACCTGACCTGCTGCCACTTTAGTGAGACCACACCTTCCAGTTCACCATTTCTAGCAGGCGGTTTATTTAGACTACCTGTCTAGCAACTGTAGACATTTGCATTTTTAGCCAATTAAATAGTATGTTGAAGAACTCTTTTTTTACATGCAATCTTAAGAAAATTCAATTTTCCTTATTCTTTATTTCTCTATGTAGTTGAATTATATCAATGGCTGCAAAAGGTAAGAAGGGAGAAGTTCTGACTTCAGAAGATGGCTGCCTCTTTCTGTCTCTAGGGGCACTACGTTAAATATTATTAACAGAGCTTGAAAAACACTCTACTGCAAAAATTACACTTAATGTGAAAATTAAGTAATAAAATTACTTTTAATTATTGAAGAAAAATTTACATCTAGTTCCATGATACTGATAAATGCTTGATTAAGCTATAATAGCATACATTTGAGAAGAGAGAAAAATCTAAGATTAATCATCATCCAAAACTCCAGATTGAGTTTCAGTTTATACTAAATGTTCACTTTTAAAAGAATTTTTATAGATTCACTTTAATCTCAACTGATTTAAAAAGAGCACAAACAAAAACCCAGTTAATTAATCCCCAAGTCACCATGATTATTCTTTTGTGTTTTTAGTGACATGAGGTTAGTTGGATGAGAGTTAAGAGAAACATTTTATAATTTAAAATTACATATTTTGTTTTGCCCATGACTATATGAGTTACAGAATAAAACAGCTCTTGTATTACATACAAAAGCTAATTAATGGCCAAATGAATGGTTCAGCTATCTGTTGTATGAGGTTAACTGACAATCAAAACATATCTATAAGTTTACCTTCAATCTTTTAAAGAAAAGATTGAGGAAAAATCAATCAATAAATAATGAGGGTGTGATATTCGTGTAACCATGCAAAAAAATAATATCTTTTACTCTGGCCTCCTTTATTTAAAACAAGGCAAAAAGAAGCCAGTAGGACCAAATTGTCCTTTAGAAAGCTGAGAAACTTCAATATCACAATAAAACCAGAGTCCCTTCAAATGTAGGGTTTTTATAAGTGTAACCTTCAACTGTAATCATAACATCTAAATCTACCACATGCAACTATTTGAGCATGTGTATCGATGTCATCTGAGCCCTCCTGATTATAAACAAACAGTATCTGCTAGCCAATACTTTAAATAGAACTTTACTAGCATTATTTTATTATTCAATTAATTTACAACTACTCAGGTCTAGACATATAAAACACAAAGATGTTCCACCGATAGCCAGATAATCCTTGTGTATTTACATGAAATGCTAATATTCCATACAAAGACTTTCAGGATTCAAAACAAATCATAGCTTAAAATGTTTAAAAAATACTACTGTCAAGAGTGATAATCTTAAGAATTTTGGAGTCTTTTACATGAAAGGCCCATTGTGAATTTAGAGAACCATAATTTAGGGAACACTGGCTAGAGATGTATACCTAAGAGCCTGGTACCAAGTAGGAAAATGACATGGATCTATTTAAATAAGCCCAATTACTTTCACATCCAAGGATTGTAAATACCATCAAGTTGACTCAATATTTTCTGATATTTCTTTCTGCATAGATTTATTTTATTTTATTTATTTATTTAAAGACAGAGTCTCACATTTTTGCCCAGGCTGGAGTACAGTAGTGTGATCTCTGCTCACTGCAACCTCTGCTTCCTAGTTTCAAGTGATTCTTCTGCTTCAGCCTCCCAAGTACCAGGAATTACAAGCGTGCACCACCACACCTGGCTATTTTTTTATTTTTTATTTTTAGTAGAAACGGGGTTTCATCATGTTGGCCAGGCTGGTCTTGAGCTCCTGGTCTCAAGTGATCTGCTTGCCTTGGCCTCCCAAAGTGCTGGGATTACAGATGTGAACCACTGCATCTGGCCCTTTCTGCATAAATTTAAATACATATGTTTAAAATATATGTATAAAAAGTCAAGTAATAAAGACTATTTTCCTTTTTTCATAGATAATAAAAGAAAGTGAAAAGTGAACTATTCTCATATTCAACAATGAAGATATATTTTATACTAGTTGAGTAATTTTAAATATATTGACATCATATTCATTTCCTTAACTACTTTTTCTGTATCATATAGCTAAAACCTAATATATATTGAACACTTTTGCATCATGAGTTGCACTAAATGTTTAATATGCATTATTCACAAGTAGCTCCATTTGGTATGAAGCATCTGCAGATAAATATCTTTTTTTTTTTTTGAGACCTAGTCTTGCTCTGTCACACAGAATGAAGTGCAGTGGCGTGGTCTCAGCTCCCTGCAGCCTCCGCCTCCTGGGTTCATTCAACTGATTTTTGTGCTGCAGTCTCCTGAGTAGCTGAGACTACAGGCATGCACCACCACACCTGGCTAACTTTGTATTTTTTAGTAGAAATGGAGTTTTGCCATGTTGGCCAGACAGGTAGAAGGATGTGGCTTGAGCCTGGGAGGCAGAAGTTGCAGTGAGCTTCGATGGAACCACTGCATTCCAGCCTAGGTGAAAGAGCAAGACCCTGTCTCTAATAATAATAATAATAATAACAAGAATGTAGTGAAAAACTCATTAAAAAGATTAAATTATTTTACTATCTTTACCTAATGCAAACAGAACAGTAAAAGAAATAAAGGTACTAAAAAAGCCATGAAACATAGAAAAGTAGTAATATAGTAAATACAAATTCAACCATATTATAATAACATTAAATCTAAATGGATAAAATAATGAAAAGGCAAAGATTATCAGACTAGATTTAAAAAGAAAAATATATCATATTGCGTGTTGTGTACAGAAGGCACACTTCAGATTCAAATACATAAATAAGTTAAATGTAAAGGATGAAAAATGATTTATAATAAAAAGAGCAAACATAAAAATACCAAGGTAGTGTATCCAGGCATGGTGGTGTACACCTGCAGTCAGAGTTACTTGGGAGGTTGAGGAGCAGTGATCACTTGATCCAAGGAGTTCAAAGCCAACCTGAAAAACAGGGAGACCCTGTCTCAAAGGAAAAAAAAAATAATACTGGTGTGGCTATGCTAACATCAGGCAAAACTGATTTAAATTTTTAAATAAATTTTAAAAATTATAAAATGGTAAAATATATTGTAGAATGAAATGAGGGTCATCAGCAAGTTATAACAACTACAACCATATATGTAATAAACTGCAAAATAGTAGTCACTTTGGAAAAAGTCTGGCAGTGCCATAATATAATAATCATAAAGTTATCATTTGACCCAACAATTCCACCCCTAGGCAAATAAGAACAATATATACTGAAAAACTTATACATTCATTTTCATAGCGCATTATTCATAATAGAAAAAAATGGATGCAGCATAGATGTCTATCAAATGATGAATGGATAAAGAAAATGTGGTGGAAACATACAATTTAATATTATTCACTGACAAAAAGAAATAAGTACTGATGAATGCTCCAACATGGATGAACCTTGAAAAAATTATGCTAAGTGAATGGAACCACTTACAAAGGACCACATATTGAATAATTCCATCTGAATGAAATTTCCAGAATAGGCAAATATATAGAGAGGAAAGTAGGTTAGTGGTTTTCCACAGCTAGATAAGAGGGGAGGATTGAGAGAAATTGATAATAGGTATGTGGTTTCTTTTGGGGGTGGTAAAATTATTCAAAAATTGTGGTAATGGAAGTACAACTCCATGAATCTACTAAAACTTACAAATTCTATACTTTAAATAGGCGAATGGATGGATATGTGAAATATATCTCAATAAGCCATTGAAAAGCAAATAAAAGGAAATATGTATATACCAGAAAAGAAGAATTCAAAGTCAGAATTATGAGCAACCACTGACCTGCAGCCCACTAGAGTATCAGATGATAATATAGCCTACAGGAGTTGAGATTTCAACAGGCAAATGAAAGTCAGAAAGTGACATTATGCTTGTGCATCGTGAGGAATAAGTTCTGAGATTTTTGCCTTAACTGAAAATCCAACAAGTACTGTCCCTTTTGTAAAATAGTCTAGATCCTCTCACCGGTCTGGAGATAAAATACAAAAGAAAGCCATAGTTAGAAATAGGACTCCCAGTCATACCTACGAAGAGGTAGTGGGTCAGACTTCAGCACTATTTACCTAATACAAAAATTATTAATTAAGATTATTAACAAGAAAACGTACCCAGAACCAATAATCCTATGCACCCTATGGAGACAATGAAGAATCACTCTTCAGAGTATGTTGCCTTCACACTTCAGGCCATGAGCAATTCTTTGGGGGGCAAAAATGATTTAAAAATTCAATAAACACCTCTTATAAGCACAAATTTACCGTTAAAAATTATAAAACACAAAAGATAATAAATAACCAAGACATTTTCAAGTGCTACTAATTGGAGATTTTAAATACCAACAAACACAGGTAACATATGACATGGAGGTTACATAAGATACCGTAGTTGTTTACCTAAAGTGATTTTACGACTTTTCTTTACCTGGTAGGTTGTGGAATGATTACTTATTTGATTTGGGTTCTGAATGTGCCACAAACTGACCTGTTTTTAACTATTCCTTGCACTCTATTCTTCATCAATTTACGTCTAGTTTTGGTCTTCTATTGCTGCCTATAATCTATCACTTACCAAAAATTTGCTTAAGTTCTACTTGATTTTTCTCTATTTTAATATCCCTTCGATGATTTCTGATCCAACGTTTCAAAGTCCCGCTCCTGCTCTGACTGTTCCCAAATCCCCCTAAGCACACTGATTTTCTCCTCCCTCAGACATGTTGTTACTCTTCAATTACTTAGAACTTACTGTGGCACAGTTTTACTAGAGTTTTATTTATGTCTGTCTCCTGCTATAGATTACAACTTTTTGGAAAGCAAAGACAGTTGGTAATCATTCTCTTCCTCCCCACAACTCCTATTTCCCATGTATACTACAAAGATCTGTCACATAACAAGGCAAAATAATGAACATTAAAAGTCCAGTCATAAAAATAGAAATGCAAAAAAAAGTTGAAAACATTTTTACAGTGATTTACTTAAGATTTCCCACAATTATCAGAAGATTTTAAGATATCAACAATGAATACCTTGTTACCATTAGGAAGCTGAGTAAATTAAGGAAAATCCCCTGCTCCTGACTATCAACAATAATAATAGCTACTGGGCACTGTACTCTACATGCACTGTCTCATGTGATCCTCACTATAACTCAATTTTCCACTTTATAAATGAGACTTAGGTTAAGGTTAAATAGCTCACTCATGTTATTCCAGCTGAATAGGGAGGAATATCAGATTTGAAGCCAGGTCTGTCTGATTTCTTAACTACTTCAAAGAGTCATAATTTTTTTCCAGTATGTTTACCAATGCAGAAAAAAAACCCAGAATTAAGCTGTGAGGAAATGTGGAGATTTTCTTGAGTTTCTGATTCCTTGTCTAGGTAATTTACCTCCAAAAATTAAAAGAGCCATGATTACCAGATGAGCTTGCTCACTATTAAGAACATATTGTCACATGGCATTTCTGGGTTTTCTCCCCTTTATCCACCCAGGTCCACATCAATTTACTTTCATGTTGCATTAAGCAATCAGAGATTTTGACAGTTTCATATGTATTATACAAATTATTTTGTGCAATAATAAGATGATAAATTATGAATACAAAATGTATACAGTAATAGATACTTGAAAACAGAACGTCTATCAAGTGTTGCCATATCTCTGATTTAAAATGTTTATGAATTCATAGAAAGGTGTCTGTTGGTAACTAAGATATTCATCTATCTTCCCTGGCATATATTAATTGCACTCCTGGCATGTGTTCATAGAATAATGGAAAAGTTTAGTTTTTTAAAAAAAGATGGAGGAAAAAATATTTGATGTGTTGTTAAGAAAAAAATTATCAATAATACATTTATAAACCATAGAGCATAGTTTAAATCCTTAGTGTGACGATCTGAACATTGGAGCTAGTAAATCAAATTTAAATAAATCCCAATTTTTCTGCTTAGTAGCAACTTTGTGACTGAGAGAAAGTCACTCAATTGCCTGGACCTCTTTTCTTTTTTTTTTTTCTTTTTAAATTTATTTATTTAGCTTTAGGTACATACTATATCTGGCATTTCTCCCTGAGTTAATTAATAGATAATATTTGCTTCAAAATGTTTTTCGTATAAATTCAATCAGTTAAGTTGGGGAAAAACCCATAGTTCAATACCTGAAATAAGTAACATTACTTAATTTTGTTAAAATCTTTAATGATATCTTCTTAGAAGAATTCAACAGGTCATTTGCTGATTATCTATAAAGATATCATATATGAAATATACATGTAAAAATATGTATAAATATAACCTCAATTACAAATAACATCTAACTATAAATGACTATAATATTATATATACGAATGTAATCATATTAAAGTGTTAAGGAGATATTTTAATTTATTTATGAAGTATACAGCTTTAGAATCATATGACTGGATGTAGATACTGGCTCTACCATATACCTTCTTTGTGACCTGGAGTAAGTAACCCAAATGCGGAAAGCCTCAGTTACATTATCTGTGAAATGGACATACTAATAGAACTTTCTTCATTGTGTTTTTCTTTAAAGTAAATGATGTATGTGTAATATAGCACTTTGTATGTAGTGAATACTCAGTAGATGCTTGGCAATTCTGTTATTTCCACTTAATCAATCAGGAAAAAGAGGTTCAGTTAAGTGCTTTGCCTAAAAATGTATAGAATCGGGACTTGAATTTGATTCCATTCAATTTTAAAACTCATTCTTTTTCCTAAATATATAGCCATTTACATTCTGTTGATTCATATACCCTATTCATGGAATGTTGTCTTTGTGGTCTTATATATCTCATGCCTGTAATGATTACCTTGCAGTACAAAATGATTTCATTATGGCTCACCAATAAAATAATCCAATCATCCATATGAAATAATTTAAACTTACTTTTTGTTGGTTCTTTCTTAAAATTAAATTTGAGACCATCAGGAGGGTCTCAGTGTGAGAATAAAATCAAAGAAGAGTGATGTTAATGTAATCCACATTAACAGCAAGCATAATTATGATCCATTATAAAAATATGTGTAAAACTTGCATATGAGTGCTTTTCATTAACAAAATGTCATTGAATGATAATTATATAGTGATTTTGCATTCACTATTAGAATTTATAAATATCATGTTATTTCACCCTTACAAAAGCTTTACAAGATAGGTTAGAGAAGTGTTTTTACAGACAGTCATGAAACCAGTGCTCAGGGAATTAACAGGATTAGACCAATATTACAGTGTTTGTAGATGATAGAGCCGAATTTGAATTTAAGATGCCTGATTGTAGGTACACTCCTGGGCATCCCTATTACCCAGCCCAAGTACTTTCAGCATGAAATCAGAAGTGCTTTACAATTCAGTCACATCCAACTTAAATATTGATGCATTGGTTTCCCCAACTGACATTTACTTTGAAAAAAAATACAGAATAAATGGTATTTAAAATTAAAAGCAGTCACTGATTTTTATGCTGGATGTTGCTGACAAATGAGAAAGGCTACTGTAGGGTGAATGCTTGTTATTGCAAGAGATCTAGAGTGTATCTGTGTATTTCAAATGAGACTTCAACTGCATGTCCTCCATGTGGCCACCAACGGAAATACGCAATGACATAAACTGATAAAGTGGGAAGATGGTTTCGCTGTGTTTTATCCATCTCCGTGAGAAATGTTGTGTCAACACCCAGACTGCAATTGCATCCTTTCCACTGATAGCCTTTCTGTGTATCTAGTAAGACCTTAGTAAAAAATCAAATTATGATAAGACAATAAAACACCATGTGTTATGTCCTCAAGCCTGAAGAAACAGTGCTATGGAAAAGTATAAACATGATTTGCTTATCAGAAAGATGTTTCAGACAGCTGACTTAAAATGACTCATAAACTCTGACCATCCCCAAAGGGAAAAAATCACTTTATCAAAATGACAACCAGACAGGCCATGTGCTCTTTTGCTCTATGATTTCTATGCCATGGCCCTCAGCTTCCTAATAAAAATCTCTTTGACTTATTGCCCTCTGTTCTGCAAACTCTGATTCTATTTATAACTACAGATTATCCACTCTAAGACACAGAGCTGATACAGATACCAAAAAATCATTAGATGAATCATTGATTGACAAGTTCTATAAATATCTGGAGCATGGGATAGAATATGAACTACAACAAAAGCAAATTTTTATTCTTATAATTTTTAATTTAGGTAGCAGAATACAGGAGTTAATAGTGCAGCTTCTCAGTCTGAATCCATTCTCTTCTCACTAGCTGTGACATTGGACAACTTAACTTCTCAATTCCTTCAGTTTTTTAATCTCTAGAATTAGATAATTAGGGTGTATAAGCATTCAGAGTTTTTGGGAATTAAATAAAGTAAAATGTTTTAATTGGTTAGAATAGTTTATAGTATTAAATAAGCCATCAGTCAGTGCTACCTATTATAATTATATCATTTGATCTACACATAAATTCTGTGAAATTGGCACATTCAGCAGTAGGCTCAATTCATATGTAAAAAATATTCCCCAAATGGTCAAATGAAAGAAGGATAGTTTTGGCATGTCAGGGTGAGGAGACTGGCAAATCCTCTCCCCAAAAGCAATTACACACTTGGATAGAACTGCAAAAAATGATTCTATATGCTCTGGGATGCAGCTTAAAGCATACAGCAAACTGAGATGAGGTCTTTTGTTTTTTGTTTTCATGAGAGAGTACTAAATTTCAGACTATTCAAGAATAGTCTTGCCCGGAGCATTCCTGTCACCGGCTCTCAGTTAAGTTGGCATGGTGGTTCTATCACAGAGGATAATCTAAGAAAATCAGCAGCTCTGAGGCTGGAAAGGGATTAATTAATTTCTAGTAGAAGACAGGAAACCCATATCCAGCAGAGGAAGGGAAAGGCCTGAATATATCCTAGACTAAGATTGTAGTCCCAGTTGAGGTGAACAACAGACTAACCAGGCATTTAATAGGAGGATCTGGGAGGCGAGATGGCCAGAGACAGGCTTGATATACTCTGAGTATGCTTGACTGAACACAGAGCCTGCACACATTTGCTTCAAAGGTTGAAGATAGCTCAACATATCTACATATTACTGGCTTGCAGGAGGCTGGACAAACATCCAAAAGATACATGGAGATTCCAGCAAAAGGTATATCAGGGCAGATTAAAAACTGGCTAACTTTGAGTTTACCATGCAGACTACACACAGACACATGAATCAATACTGTACTGCACAATACTGCAAGCAATTCCTCTTTAAGTTTTTCTTCCAAGCCTCCTTGCTTTCCTCCCCTTAGTCCTGGCCCTGCTATGCAGACATACAGCTACTTCTAAGCTGCCATGCTTAAAATAATAATAACAATCATAATAAATTGAGTATCAGCTGACATGCGCTGTAAGAAAGACAGATGTAATTAATTTAGTCTGGACATGATACTTAAAAAAAACAAACAAACAGGAACAATTGTCAGGGGGAAAATAAAAATCAGAAACCAGAGTTGTTGTGGTATCATCTAGAATGTCGCCTTCAGAGACTTCCAGTAGTATTTCTTGAAAGGCAAGTTTACTAGCAATAAATTATATTAATCTTGGTTTATCTAGAAATGTCTTTTCTCAGCATCATTTCTGAAGGATAGTTTTGCTAGATAAAGAATTCTTGCCCAATTTTTTCTTTTATTTCAGTCATTCATCCCATTGCTTACTGGCTTTCATTACATCAGATTAGAAGTCTGCCACTGAGGAATTATTTTTCCCTTTATGCCTAACTCAAAGTCATGACGATTTTATCCTATGTTAGCTCAAAAAATTTTATAGTTTTATTAAGGTTTTAGATTTACATTTATGTTTGTCTAAGTTTTTTATGTATTGCTGTAAAAAATGCCACAGACTGGGTAACTTATAAAGAAATTACTTTTTTTTTAACCATTCTGGGACCAAGACATCCAAGCTCAAGGGGCCTACATCTGGTGAAGGTCTTCCTGCTGCTTCATTCCATGGTGGAAGGCAGAAGGGTAAGAGCGCACAATAGAACAAGTCAGCAAGGGGAGTTCAAAGTTCCTTTTATAAGAAGGTCACTCTCTTAACAACGAACACAGTCCCATAATAATGATACTAATTCATTCACAAGGGCAGAGTCCTCATAACCTAATAACTTCTTATTAGGCCCTACTTTTCAGTACTTCTGTATTGGGGATTAAGTTTCTAACACATGAACTTTGGGGACACATTTAAGTCATAGCAGTATTCACTTTGAGTTGTCTTTTGTGTATGTTGTTGATTTACAGACAGAATATTGTTTTTATTTTCTTTTTATATCTTTTTCATCTAAGTATATCCAATTGATTCTACTCTATTTGTCAAAATAGCTATCTTTTCTCCATTAAAATACCTTTGTATCTGTGCAAAAAATCAGTTGTCCATACAGATTTGGGACTATTTTTGGACTTTATAGTGCACTTGAGCAAAATGTACATTCTGATGTTATTGAGTGTTGTGTTCCAGAATATCCAAAAAATGTCAATTACTAAAATTAGTTTGATAATGTTGTTCTGATTTTCTACATCTTTCTACATCTTTCTTTCCTTACATCCTTGGAAGATATTACCTTATATGTTCTTTCTTGCTTTGTTTCTTCAGTGTTGATTTTGGACTTTGTTTACCTCTAGCTGCTTTTAATATTTCTATTTAACATGTTTAATTAACTTTTCAGAGAACTACTTGGTACTTCCAACATACCTGTAGATTTGTTTTAGTGTTTCAGAGACTATAAACATAGAGGTTAGAAATAAAAAATTGGCAGTGTGATTGAGTATGTTCTTAGGGAAGCTTTTGCTTTTCCTAAATGGTACTAGTATGAAAACAAAAACTTATGCTTTGTCTTTCTTTGCTGGCATTGTTTTTTCTTGTCTAATCTCTCAATGAAGATATAGTTATTCAAGGATCATTTTATCTTGTAGGAGTCCCCCGACCTTGCACTGCCCAAAGCTTTATCCGTTGAGTTTTATGCAGCTGCTAGTATCAACCAACCCAGTTTTTTAAGTGGTAAATGCCCTTTAGAGCAGCTGATGCTTCAGTAATTACATAAGTCTAGTGGGGAGATAGTTAAGTATATGGATGTACATTTTAATATACATAGGCATATAAATGTGCACATACATACATATAGACATAAAATTACTATATTTGACAGAAGAGATTATCCTACCGTGTGTTATATGTATCGTTATGTATAATTGGTTTTACTCAAACTGACAAAAAACTCATGAATAAAATGTCTATTTCAGTAGTTACTTATCTTATTGAAAGTTGGTTTAGGGCAAATATACTGCCCCACTGAATTTTTTGAAATGAAACTCTGGGAAATATAAAGTAAATAGATCATAGGTACTATAATAGTCAACTAAATCATTTATAATTTTTTTCAAATAATTTTTTTTTCAGAAATTGGCATTGACCAAATCATCTTCTTTTACCCTAGGAATGTTCCTTAGTTCATTTTTTTCTCGGTAACTCCAAAACTTAACTTCTGGAGATTTTCTAAATACAAAATTTCCTTCATATTATGTTGGTTTTACTTTTACTTTTATAATTTATAATAGCTTTTTTTGTTCCTAGCACTTGTGAGAATTTTAGTCTTTTTATGACGGTCAATTTATGAGAAACAAGGTTACTTCCTCATTAATTTGATGTATCACCATATCCAAAGATTGTTCTCTCTCTGGAAAGAAAATGGTCATGCAAATTTCCATGTAGAGTGGTATTAAAGAAATCAGGAGCTGAAAAACAAACAACAAAGAAAAGAACTCTCACGGAATAAGAATTAGAATAATCTAATGAAATGATAAGAAATGGCTGATTACCAAAATATAAGATAAAATCATTCACATATTAGATGAAATAGAAGTATGTTTTACACTAAATTTTCTCCTTACTGTGGGCTGCTTTTACTGTAGGGTGGGACATTCTGTTATCATGCTGTATTGGAGCTTACAGAGTGGAAAATTTATACAGGATTACAAAGATACCTGTCTGATTTCTATTTGGTTCCAAGTCACCAATATAATACATCATAAAGCCTGAAAAAAAATATTGTTAGATCTTTTTAATGATTATGTGGATCAAATGAGTTATTAACTACAAATTATTGGAAAGTAACCTAATTGCCAGAGAGTGAATTTTGTTGCTCAGCTTTTCAGGATTTGCAGTTTTAATACTCCTAAATATTTAACAGATGAGTACTATTGTGAAATCTATTAAATGTAATAATCAAGGCTTTCATAAATAAAGTCAGTAATTGAAGGTTTTACAATTTATTAGTGCTCGAGGTAGGATCCATTCGACACTTAAGACTGCTATAAACCACCACATGGGGCCTAAAGTTTTGGCTAAATTTTCCAACCAGGTGACTTGCTAAATATATTTTAAGACTTAAGACCTACTGATCTCCCATGACAAATAATGATTTAATTTTCATCCATATAAGTCTGTATCACCTTTAAACACATCATGCTGGATTTTAGTAACAATCAACTAATCCACTCCTAACTGTATGCAAAGATGGAAACTACATATAGAATCATGCAACTTTTATTTTGAAAATGATCTAAGAAATATTATGTTTTCAAATTTGAAGACTTTATATTTCACTTCCCTGCAGCAAATAACATGACAGAAATCCCTTTAATCAAAGAGCATTCGTTATTACAAAGTAAAACATGACTTTAATAAAAACATAAACTGCATCTTTAAATACAAAATCCTTTTTTCAGCTGAAATAGATGATTTTAGAGAGGACAAAGGATACTTCTATGACAATAATTTTAAAATGGTGAGGAAATGCATGCTCCAAAAGAAACTAAGATCAGAATAAACAGGCAACTTACAAAATGGGATAAAATTATTATAATCTATCAATCTGACAAATCAAAATCACTGATTACTAAGGAAATGCAAATAAAAACCAAACCACAATGAGATACCATCTCGCACCAGTCAGATTGGCTATGAAGGAGAAAGAAAGTCCTTTATAGACAAGCAATTGCTGAGAGATTTCATCACCACCAGGCCTGCCTTACAAGGACTCCTGAAAGAAGCACTAAACAAGGAAAGGAACAACCAGTACCAGCCACTCCACAAACGTACCAAATGGTAAAGACCATCAACACAATGAAGAAAATGTGTCAACTTATGGGCAAAACATCCAGCTAGCATCAAAATGGCAGGCTCAAATTCACACATAACAATATTAACCTTAAATGTAAACGGACTAAATGCCCCAATCAAAAGACACAGACAGGAAAATTGGATAAAAAGTCAAAACCCATCAGTGTGCTGTATTCAGGAAACACATCTCACGTGGCTAACATAAAGGGCTGGAGGAAGATTTATCAAGCCAATGGAGAGCAAAAAAAAAAAAAACAGGAGTTGCAATCCTAGTCTCTGATAAAATGGACTTTAAACCAACAAAGATCAAAAGAGACAAAGAAGGGCATTACATAATGGTAGAAGGATCAATGCATCAAGAAGAACTAATGGTCTTAAATAAATACACACTCAATACAGGAGCACCCAGGTACATAAAGCAAGTTCTTAATGACCTACAAAGAGACTTAGACTCCCACACAATAATAGTGGGAGACTTTAACACTCCACTGTCAATATTAGATCAATGAGACAAAAATTAACAAGAATATCCAGGACTTGAACTTAGATCTGAACCAAGCAGGCCTAATAGACATCTACAGAAATCTCCACCCCAAATCTACGGAATATACATTCTTCTCAGCACCACATGGCATCTACTCTAAAATTGACAACATAATTGGAAGTAAATCACTCCACAGCAAATGCAAAAGAATGGAAATCATAACAAACGGTCTCTCAGACCACAGTGCAATCAAATTAGAACTCAGAATTAAGAAACTAACTCTCAGAATCTCACAACTTCATGGAAACTGAACCACTGGCTCCTGAATGTCTACTGGATAAACAATGAAATGAAAGCAGAAATAAAGATGTTCTTTGAAACCAAAAAGAATGAAGACACAACATACCAGAATCTCTGGGACACATTTAAAGCAGTGTCTAGAGGGAAATTTGTAGCAATAAGTGCCCACCAGAGAAGCGAGGAAAGATCTAAAAATTGGCACCCTATCATCAAAATTGAAAGAGCTAGAGGAGCAAGATCAAAAAAACTCAAAAGCTAGCAAAAGACAAGAAATAACTAAGATCAGAGCAGACTGAAGGAGGGAGATAGAGACACAAAAAACCCTTAAAAAAATCAATAAATCCAGGGGCTGGTTTTTTGAAAAGATCAATTAAATAGACCGCTAGTCAGTTTAATAATAAAGAAAAGGGAAAAGAATCAAATAGATGCAATAAAAAAACAATAAAGGGGATATCATCGCTGACTCCACAGAAATACAAACTACAGTCAGAGAGTACTACAAACAACTCTATGCACATAAACAAGTAAACATGGAAGAATTGGATAAATTCCTGGACACTTGCACCCTCCCAAGCCTAAACCAGGAAGAAGTTGAAACCTTGAACAGATCAATAACAAGAGCTGAAGTTGAGGCAGCAATTAATAGCCTACCAACCAAATAAAGTCCAGGTCCAGACAGGTTCACAGCTGAATTCTACCAGACATACAAAGAGGAGCTGGTATCATTCCTTCTTAAACTATTCCAAACAATACAAAAAGAGGGAATCTTTCCCAAATCATTTTTTGAGACCAACATCATCCTGATACCAAAACCTGGAAGAGACTCAACAAAAAAAGAAAACTTCAGGACAATATCCATGATGAATGTAGATGCAAAATCTTCAATAATATACTGGCAAACCAATTGAAATAGCACATCAAAAAGCTTATCCATCGTGATCAAGTAGGCTTCATTACGGGATGCAAGGCTGGTTCAACATATGCAAGTCTGTAAACCTAATCCACCACATAAACAGGACCAAAGACAAAAACCACATGATTATCTCAATAGATGCAGAGAAGGCCTTTGACAAAATTCAACAGCCCTTCATGCTAAAAATTCACAATAAACTAGGTATCAAAGGAACATATCTCAAAATAATAAATGCTATTTAGGAAAAATCTACAGCCAATATCATACTGAATGAGGAAAAACTGGAAGCACTCTCTCTGAAATCTGGCATTAGACAAGGATGCCCTCTATCACCACTCCTATTCAATATAGTATTGGAAGTTCTACACAGAGCATAGGCAAGAAAAAAAAAATAAAGGGTATTCAATTAGGAAAAGAGAAAGTCAAATTGTCGCTATTTGCAGACGACATGATTGTTTATTTAGAAGACCCTACCATCTCAGCCCAAAATCTCCTGAAACTGATAAGCAACTTCAGTAAACTCTCAGGATACAAAATCATTGTGCAGAAATCACAAGCATTTCTATACACCAGTAACAGACTAACAGAGCCAAATCATGAGCAAACTCTCATTCACAATTGCTACAAAGAAAATAAAATACCTAGGAATACAACTAACGAAGGATGTAAAGGACCTCTTCAAGGAAAACAACAAACTACTGCTCAAGGAAATAAGAGAGGACACAAATGGAGAAACCGTCCATGCTCATGGTTAGGAAGAATCAATATAGTGAAAATGGCCATACTGCCCAAAGTTATTTGTAGGATCAATGCTATCCTCATCAAGCTACCAACGACCTTCTTCACAGAACTGGAAAAAAACACCTTAAAGTTCATATGGAACCAAAAGAGAGCCTGCATAGCCAACACAATCCTAAGCAAAAAGAACAAAGCCAGAGGCATCATGCTACCTGATTTCAAACTGTACTATAAAGCTAAAGTAATCAAAACAGCATGGTACTGGTACCAAAACAGAGATACAGACCAATGGAACAGAACAGAGGCCTTGGAGGCAACGCCACACATCTATAACCATTTGATCTTTGACAAACCTGACAAAAACAAGCAATGGGGAAAGGATTCCCTGTTCAATAAATGGTGTTCGGAAAACTGGCTAGCCATGTGCAGAAAGCGGAAACTGGAACCCTTCCTGATACCTTACACTAAAATTAACTCCAGATGGATTAAAGACTTAACCATAAGACCTAACACCATAAAAACCCTAGAAGAAAACCTAGGCAAAACCATTCAGGATATAGGCATAGGCAAGGACTTCATGACTAAAACACTAAAAGCATTGGCAACAAGAGCCAAAGTAGAGAAATGGGACCTAGTTAAACTCTAGAGCTTCTGTACAGCAAAAGAAACAATCATTAGAGTGAACTGGCAACGAATAGAATGGGAAAAATTTTTGCAATCTACCCATCTGACAAAGGGCTAATATCCAGAATCCACAAAGAACTAAAACAGATTTACAAGTAAAAAACAAACCCATCCAAAAGTGGGTGAAGGATACAAACAGATACTTTTCAAAAGAAGACATATATGAGGCCAACAAACATATGAAAAAATGCTCATCATTACTGATTATTAGAGAAATGCAAATCAAAACCACATTGAGATACCACCTTACACCAGTTAGAATGGTTATCATTAAAAAATCTGGAGACAATAGATGCTGGAGAGGATGTAGAGAAATAGGAACACTTTTACACTGTTGGTGGGAGTGTAAACTAGTTCAGCCATTGTGGAAGACAGTGTGGTGCTTCCTCAAGGATGCAGAAATAGAAATTCCACTTGACTGAGCAATCCCATTACTAGATATATACCCAAAGGATTATAAATCATTCTATTATTATGACACATGCACATGTATGTTCATAGTGGCACTGTTTACAATAGCAAAGAACTGGAACCAACCGAAATGCAAGTTGATGATAGACTGGACAAGGAAAATGTGGCACATATACACCATGGAATACTATGCAGCCATAAAAAATGATGAGTTTGTGTACTTTGTTGGGACATGGATGAATCTGGAAACCATAATTCTCAGCAAACTGACACAAGAACAGAAAACCAAACACTGCATGTTCTCACTCATAGGCAAGTGTTGACTAATAGGAAAATATGGACACAAGGAGGGGAGCATCACACACTAGGGTCTGTTGGGGGGCAAAGGAGGGACAGTGGGGCAGTGTGGAGGTCGGGGAGGGATACCGTAGGGAGAAATGCCATATGCAGGTGATGGCGGGATGGAGGCAGCAAACCACATTGTCATGTGTGTAGCTATGCAGCAACCTGCATGATCTGCACGTGTACCCCCAAACCTAAAGTACAATTAAAAAAAAAATGTCAAGAACAGCAGATGCTGATGAGGTTGTGGAGAAAAAGGAATGCTTTTACACTGTTGGGGGGAATATAAATTACTTCAACCATTGTGGAAGACAGTGTGGTGATTCCTCAAGGACCTAGAAATCGAAATTCCATTTGACCCAGCAATCCCATTACTGGATATACACCCAAAGAAATATAAATCATTGTATTATAAAGATACGTGCACGTGTATGTCCATTGCAGCATTATTCATAAGAGCATTTAGGAATCAACCTAAATACCCATCAGTGAAAGACTGGATAAAGAAAATGTGGTACATATACACCATAGAATACCATGCAGCCATAAAGAAAATGTGGTACATATACACCATAGAATACCATGCAGCCATAAAATGGAAAGCAATCATGTCTTTTGCAGGGACACGGATGTAGCTGGAAGCAATTACACTCAGCAAACTAATCAGGAACAGAAAGCCAAATACCGCATGTTCTGACTTATAAATGGGAGATAAATGATGAGAACATACGGACACATGGGGAACAACAAACACTGGGGCCTGTTGGAGGGCGGGGGTTGGGAGGGGGGAGAGTATCAGGAAGAATAGCTAATGGATGCTAGATGACTGGGTGATCTGTGCAGCCAACCACCATGGCACATATAACCGTTGACTTAAAATAAAAGCTGGAATTCAAAAAAATAACAAATAAAAATAAAAATAAAATGAATAAAATAAAAAGAAAAAAATGCATCCTTCAAAGCCTTCAGGTACATGCCTCTGAGGTATATAGGGCACACCAGTTTCAATAAACCAAATGACTTTCTATGGATTATTTTGTTCATTCCTCCAATTTTAAACTTCTCTTAGTGCTTGCAGCAGTTTACTATCAGTATTATCATTGTGGATGCCTATTTTTATAATCTTGCTCTTTCTTAAAGGTGCATTTTATAGAGCTTTGCTAACTCTCTGCCTTTGCGATATATTGCCTAAAATTCTTAATCTCTTTCATATCTTTAGCTCCTTTGTTTGCACTTATCATTGAGTTACTGATAAATTTTATCAAGGTAAATGGAATTTTTATCGTTTTATCATATTTAATTTTCTTCTGAGGTACTGTTTTCTGTTTAACAACATTTTCTTGCTCTCTGATAAAGTGTCTCTTTAGTCCTCCGAATGCTGCAATTATAGAACTAGCTTGTAAAAACGTTGTGAAATTAGCAAACAAAAACTTTTCCTGTATTCAATTTAAATGCCTTCCCATAAACTATGTTTTCAACACTTATTAACCCCAGCTACATATAAAAAAGTGTGCTGAGATTCTACTTTAGAGCTGAGTATATGGAATAACTAAAAAATTTTACAGAAGAATCAAATATACTTGAAATATATATAATAAATTCATTTCTGAAGTGTAACCCTATCATATGTTTTCTTATTTATTTCAATAACATCTTTCATTTGTATGTGGTCTTTGAAAGTATGACTTAATTTAAGTATGTTTATATATTTGTATATATATGTAAATAAACACAAAATTATTAAACAGTTATAGGAAGTTGAGCTGACCTTTTTTTTTTCTTTTTTGGAGACAGAGTTTAGTTATTGTTGTTCAGGCTGGAGTACAATGGCACAATCTTGGCTCACTGCAACCTCTGTCTCCTGGGTTCAAGAGATTCTCCTGCCTCAGCCTCCCGAGTACCTGGGATTACAGGCAAGCACCACCATGCCTGGCTAATTTTGTATTTTTAGTAGAGACAGGGTTTCTCCATGCTGGTCAGGCTGGTCTCCAACTCTGGACTCAGGTGATCTGCCCCCCTCGGCCTCCCAAAGTGCTGAGATTACAGGTGTGAGCCACTGTGCCTGGCAGAGTTGACCTTTTTTTCTGGCTTCAAATACCTTTCTGACCAGCAATGCAAATTTGCGCAGAGAAAACTAATTTAAAGTCATGATAACTGAAGTCTTGTAATGTGGTTTGTCTTTTGAAAATATGCACACATACTGACTTTATATTTTGCCTTAATTAAATCTAGTAATTGACAATTTTAAAAGAGTATAAGAATGAGAAAATTCTGGAATTACCACCAAAATTTAAAATGGATAAAAATTCTTTCTCTGTTTTATGGATTGTCTTGAATTATTTTCTTTGAGCTATTATTTTAAAAACTTCTTTTTATCTCTATTCCTTGCTTTCACACTTTCCTTTTAGCTGCTCAAAGATTGGAGTCCAACTAAAAACATTCGTAATTCTGGATTAACGTTAACTTTGTAGTGAAAAATAATAGAAACAGAGAAAACTAAAAGCAATTGATCATATGAAAATCTCTATTTTTGTGGGAAATTCAAATGTATTCTAATGGTCTTGTGATCAGTTTATATATTACTAGAGGAGATATCAGTGAACCAAAAAGTATCTATATCCCAAGTGTCATAGGCTGTAGAATAAAATAGTTAACCTTGTGAAAAAATGAATAATAATAAGAATGTATGATTCTTAAACACCCAATTACTTCATACACTTATGCATGCAACAAATATTTCATATTTTATATACACACACAAAGGCACTATGCAAAATAACTCACATTTTGGTCTTTAAGAGATTATCATATTTACATATGCAACAAGTCACATAAGAAAGATGTGAAAATTGACTTTTCACTTTAATTTTGAAATATATGAGAGACCTCTGCCTTCTAGGAATGGAGGAGTAAATTTTCTGCGTTCTAGAAATGGAGAAGTAGCTAGGCCAGACTTATTACAAGAAAAAAATTATACAATTTCAACAAAATATAAGAAGTACCTATTTGAAGATACTGAAAACGGACCAAAAATTGGGAGAAATTAGAGGAACATACATCCGAAAAGATAAACTGTCATATTTCAATTCTGCTAGAGTAGCAATGAGATGCTATTTATTAGTTTGAAGTTGGAAAGTGTTAAATTTGAAAGAATAGCCAGCAGGAAAGAATGGGAGGGTGAGGGTATTCAGGAGGAAGAGCCATAAAAGACCAAAAATCTGCATTTAAAGTCCACCCAAAACATTGAATGAATACTAATCTATGTATGAAAAGGGGAGTCCCTAAAGAAGTCTGAGGTGGGTGTATCACCTGAGGCCATGAGTTTGAGACCAGCCTGGCCAACATGGTGAAATCTCATCTCTACTAAAAATACAAAAATTAGCTGGGCATGGTGGCAGACGCCTGTAATCCCAGCTACTCGGGAGGCTGAAGCAGAAGAATCACCTGAACTCAGGAGGTGTAAATTGCTGTGAGCCCAAATCACACCACTACACTCCAGCCTGGGTGAAAAAAAAAAAAAAAAAAGAAAAGAAAAGAAAAGAAAATATATGGGAGTGTAGCAGTGGTAATGTGGTAATGTAAAGAAAGTGTAGAAGGCACAGAACAGGACTTTGGAGAAAAGGATTAAAGTTTCAGTAATATTGCTGAGTTAGTTGTGTGTTCTGAAAGGTTTCATTTGTTTTTTCTGTAAACCAAACAAGATAAAACAGATTGAAAATGTTGAAATGTGATATAAAATGAGAAGTATGAAGTTTTGTAATCATTTTATCTTAACTTATAAAAGTCCTTTTTTTTTTTGAGAAAGGGTCTTGCTCTGTCACCTAGGCTGGAGTACAGTGGCATGATCTCAGCTCACTGCAACCTCTGCCTCCCAGGTTCAAGCAATTCTCCTGTCTCAGCCTCCCAAGTAGCTGGGATAACGGGCATGTGCCACCATGCTCAGCTAATTTTTGTATTTTTAATAGAAACGAGGTTTTGCCATGTTAGCCAGGCTAGTCTTGAACTCCTGGCCTCAAGTGATCCACCTGCCTTGGCCTCCCAAAGTGCTGGGATTTCAGGCGTGAGCCACCGTGCCGAGCAAAAGTCATTTGTTTTCACTACTCACATGATCATTGTTTTCTTCAGCTACTATTTAAATTAGAGAATGTGACACATAATCTCTCTGTAACTGGATTAAAATTGGGGAAAATGAAATAACAGTGTGTTCTCTGTTTTTTCCAAAGCAGACAGATATCCCAATAAACAAAGTTTCCTATTCATGCTCTCAAGTGAAATGCTGGAAATTTACAATAAATATTGGATGGTGAAATAACAATTTCCACCAACCAGTATTTATCAAATGTTTTCAAAATTTTATATCCTTCATGATTTCTGTATATTTGTTCTATCATTTACTGGAATACAAGTTGTTAGATACAGCAGGGTATTGAAATGTTTCTATAACTACAAATTTGTTATTTTCTCCTTGAAATTTTATCAGGTTTTTAAAAGCTCTGTTATTAGGTGCAGAATGTTCAGGATGGTGATGTCCTTTTGAAAAATTGATACCTTTCTTATTATAAAATGATTGTCTCTGATACCATTTTTTGCTTTAAAGTATACTTTATCTCCCACTTTCTTTTAATTAATTTTAGTAAGATACAGCTATTTATGTCCTTTTACTTTTAACTAATTTGTGTCTTTACAAGAAAATGTTTCTCCTAGGCCGCATATAGATATGTCTATCTAATCTGAAAACCTCTCGCTTTTAATTGGAGTACTTAGATCATTTATATTTAATGGTTATTATTATGGCTAGGCTTAAATCTATCTTCTCATTATTTTTTTCTATATGTCTTATAAGTTATTTGTTTTCATGGTGCTTTTTTTTTCTTTCTTCTAGAGAAAAATTTAAATTTATGTATTTTTATCTCCATTGTTGATTTAGCTACAACTCTTCCTTTTGCAAAGCTAGCAGTTGCTAAGTTTATAGTATATATTTGTACCCTTCACAGACTGTCTTCTAATGATACTATACTTCTTCTTGCATAGTATAAGAATCTTACACTAAAGAGTTTCCTTTCTAAATTCCCACTTTCATGTTATTGTTGTCATTCATTTTACTTTTATATAGTATAAAAACTGCAAAGCATTGTTACTTAGTTTAAAATTTTGTTATTTACTTTGCAATGAAATGTACATAAGAAGAAAATCAATCATATATTTTTCTTGTTACTATTTCCATTGTTCTTTATTCTTTTTGCATTTCCATATTTTCATTAAATATCCCCACCCATATCTCATGTTGAATTGTAATCCCCAGGTGAGGTCTAGTGGAGGTGATTAGATCCTGGGAGCACAGTTCTTATTAATGGTTTAGTATTAGCCCCCTTGGTACTGTAGAGTGAGCGAGTTATTATGAGCTCTGGCCGTTTAAAGGAGTGTAGCACCTCCCTGTTTGTTTTCTTTTCCTTCCACTGCGACCATATAAGACATGCTTGCTTCTCCTTCACCTTCCTCCGTGATTGGAAGTTTCCTGAGGCTTCCCAGAAGCCATTGTGCTTCCTGTACTTATAAAAACTAGAAGTTTAGTTGACTCACAGCCTGAAGAACCGTGAGTCAACTAAACTTCTAGTTTTTATAAATTACTCAGTTTCAGGTATTTCTTTATAGTAATGCAAGAGTGAACTTATACAACTTCCAACAACTGTGCTCTGAAGTCTACCCTGTCCAGAAGCCTTTTCTCTCTCTGATCCTTATTATCACTAGGAGTACTACTTGGAAAGGAGGGATGAATCTGTGCCACAGTGGAATCCTAAGTTTTTTGACATCCTGGCTCACATCTTCCAACTTTCAGTATTAACCACTGTTGGCAATGGAAATAAAGGCAACTAGGTTTCCTAAGAGAGTTGGGAGTTAAAGGAGAAGCAGAAAGAGGTACATTCTAATGGTGTAACATGCTTTCTTTTCCATAATAAGGTATAATAGTGATGTAATAGCTGTGTAATTACGCACATACATTCAAGCACTCTATTCTGTGTTTCTAAGATGTAGATCAGCTGATCTTTCTGCTTTCTGAAAACTGAATTAAACAAGTATTTCCTGGTCTATAATATTAAAAAACGTTTTAATATAACATAAGCTAATACATGATATCAAGGAAAGATATTAGGCAAACAGAGTTAAATAATTTACAAGTTTTTCTTCCATCTATTCTGAACATAAATGGTGAAAGCCACATGCAGAGAAAAGATACAAAGCAGAAGATAGAATGTTGCTATTAAAAGACTGTAGTACAAAAACAAAAACCACAAACAAAAACAAAAATCAATAGCTAACAGTCTATTTTCCTTTTTAAAAAGGTAGTAAAATGCATTCAAGAAATACTTTCCTGGTGTATTTGCCTTATAGAGATTGTTTCCATTTCTCTGTCCCAGGAAACATAAGCAGCACATCTTTATAGAGGGCAGTGTATGTCCATAAAACAAATGCTGCCAAGTAGAACATTAAGAAGAATCTGTTTAAATATCTGCCAGAAAGATAATTTAGGTTAGGCTTTCTGTTTTAATAAAAGTACATGAAGCATAACGGTAACAATCTCTACTCTCTTTTAAAGCAAAAGGAAAGAAAAGCCTCACTCTAAAACCCTTTAAAGATATCAGAATTAATTGTAAACTGTGAAATATGCCCTAGTTCTTGCTCTGATTGGATTCCAGAAAAAGAAAGAGAGAATTAAAAAAGGAAGAAGTGCTGTAAACTAAGTCACAATGCGGTGACATATTGATTTGGAACCAAAGATCCATTTCCAACAAACGTCATTTAAATCACTGGGCTATTCAACAAGGGCTGCCTTAAATGGGTTACCTTACATGAAACCCAAATTATTTCTTGTCAAGAAAAGCAGACAAACACCTACGTAGAAGGATTTCTGATTTTTTTTTTTGAGCTTAACACAGCAATTGAGAGGTAATGGACAAAAATATAAACAAATAAATGATAAAACCAATGGTCTGTGTTGCATGGCAACAGAGAGTTTAGAGAATAGCCCTTCACTTCTTTCAGTCTCCGATATCCCCAGAGGCAAAACAGAAGCACAGAACTGTTTTGCATATAGATTTCAATACCACACAGACTTCTGCTGTAACCATCTGTCCTACCCAAAGAATCATGCCACCAAATTAGGGAAACCTTGCCTTTTGCTCAGGAAACAACCACACTTACAGATGTAATGACAGTTTGGGAGGCAGATTCACATATCTATTTTGAAAACACTTATAAGAACAGTCCCATAGAAATAAGTATATGGACAAAAGTCTTGCACTCTTATTTGTAGATCGTTCTGGTTACAGGAATTGAGGATGTCTGGTGTATTATTTATTGCTGTATAACAAATTACCCAAAAATAAGCAGATGAAAACAAACAAAATAATATTATTTCATAGAGTTTCTTAGACTCAGGAACCTGAGACCAGCTTAACTGAGTACCTGTGACTCAGCATCGATCCTGTGCTTGAAGTTAAGCTGCTGATTGAGGCTGCTGTCTTATCTGGAAGTGCCACTTCCAAGCTCACTCATCTGTCCATTGGCAGGAGACTATTTCCTCATCATGAAGGGCTCTCCATATGCTGCTTATGATGCAGTTTTCCTGGAGAATAAGAACCAACAGAGAGAGGAAGAAAGAGTGAGAGAGAGATTGAGAGAGAGGGAGAGAGAGAAACACAGAGAGAGAGAGAGAGAGAGAGAGAGAGAGAGAGAGAGAGAGAGACTGACACCACAGTGGCAGGGAGGGGTTGCCTAGGAAGCAGGTCTGAAAGGCTGGTTACCAGTCTACCCTCTGGCTCCAAAAGATCCAAGTTTCTCCCACATGCAAAATACAGTCATATCCTGCCATGCCTCCCAATCCCTCACCAAATCTTATCCCATTACAATGTCAGAAAAACCTGCAGTATCCTCCTATCTAAATCAAGTCCAGATGAGGGTACATCTCCCACGTGTAACTTCTTATGTGCTACTCCCTAAATAGAGTTCCTCCTGCAAGTCTGTGAAGTACACATGGTATCTGCCCCTACACACCCAACAAAAAAATGGTGCTAACTACTACAGACTCCAGTTTCAAAAGGGAGAGAATGAAAAGCACAGAGTCACGGATCCATAGCAATTCTGAAATTTATCCAGGCATATGTAGGAAGTTCCTTGGTTAGGACTCAGTCTTATTACTCCTGGAAGTGATTCTCCAGAACTTTCAACTCCACTCTCAGAGGTTTTGGTTCTTCCCGGTAAGCAATTGCTTCTGCTGTCTAAGTCACCTTTCCTTTGCCGCAAAATGCAGCCCAGGCTTTTAAGAATGAGAAGCGCTTCAGCCTGTTTCTGGCTTGTCAAAATTTAGGGTTCCAAAAGTTTCTTTTCATTTTGTACTGTTTCTGTCACTTTTTCTCCTGTCTATGTTTCTGCATCTATGATTTTTCTTAAAGATTTGATGCATGACCTATGAATACTAATAGGATCACTTCATTAGACAAAAGCCATATCCACAAATGTCTTCAGGATAATAACTTTTCTACCTTATCCCTTTGCTATGGAACACATCCTTAAGTTTCTTAGGAGCTTTATTGTTTGATTGAGAGACTGAATTATACCCTTAGAGAAAGTTTTGTAAGGATACAGAAAGTCTAAATAAAACTGTCATAAAATTGGCTCAGTTGACAGTATAGAATCCTCCAGCCAACAACCACAACCAAAGAATGTGCATGCCACTCAAGGACAAATGGAAAAATCATTAAGGCAAACGGGACAATAAAGACAACCCCAAGAAACTTAGAAGTAAAAACATACAAAGTAGGGTCTTCCACATCAGGGTATTAGTGTACTTTTCACTTCTCCTCTTGCTAATTACAGTTAAAAATCATAGAGATTATATATAAAGCAACAGAAGAAGACTATGGTAGGTGAAAAGATAGACCGGCCAAGAACATTAGATAGAAGGAACAGGTGGTAGATTTTCTTCGTTTTCTTTTGTTTCATTTATCATAGACTCAGTGCTGTTAAAGTCACTAAACCCCAAATGTCAATGAATGAGAGTAAAAAGCCCCAGGAATATCCCATTCTGTCCATCCACAGATCAGAAAAGGGCAGCCTAGCCATAGCGAAAATATGTAGACCATAATTGCCATATTTCAACCTTACCACAGGAAAAGAAACTGTGGTCTCACTCCTCAAACTGTCAGTGAAGGTGAACAACAGGAGCCTAGACTTTCCTTTTTACCAAGACATGAAGAAACGTCCCTCCCCTTTTACCTGGGTAGTGTCAGGGAAGACCAAGTGGGGACTGAAGACGTTCATCCCCCTTGTGGAGGGCACATGGGAAGCCTGGACTTCCTCTCTCACCCAGCAGTAAAAATATGTTCATCCTCTTCCCCATTGGATTGGTGTCAGAAAAGGCCATGTGGGAAACCTGAACTTTCATGATCTTCCAGGATACCGGACTTCTTACCTCCTTGATGGATTCAAAAAAAGGCACGAGGGGAGCAATGTGAGGCAGCCCTGCCCTACCCAGCCAGGGTGGTGACAGTGGAGGACTAGTGGGAGCCTAAACTCCCATCTATCCTTGCCCGGCTGTAATGAAGTGCCATTCTTCCTCACCAGGATGTCAACAGAAACCAAGTGGGGAACAGAGACTGGGTTGAGATGAAGCTTGGTCCAGTAGCTCACATGGGTGTCCAGACTCTGTTTTTCTCTCTCCGTTTATTAGCTCCACTCTGGTTGGCTCCCTTCTTTGCAGGCTTTCACTTTGTGAGTCAAATGACTACTATTAGCTCCCAGGACAATGCTACTATCAGTACCTGTATGTAATACTGTATCTACTCTAGATATAGATATTCTATATCTAGTCAAAAAGAAAGTGCTTACTTATTTAATGCTTCCAGCAATAATCATGCAATTGAGTCTTCTTAGGGGCATGTTGTCTGAATTTGGTCATGTGTCCATTTACTAACAAATCACCATAGGAAAGGAGTGTGGAACTAATTTAGGAATTTAGTCACTCACTTCCTGTCTTCTTCAAATCATATTTAGGATATTGTTGCAAAAGGGAAGATGAATGGGCACTGGAGAAGCAATTAACAAAGTTTGCTAAAACATAAATTCAGTTTTGGCTACACATGTACAATACCTATTATTTTGCCTACAATACCTAACTTATTTCACTTATCAATTTATTAATTTCAATTCAAAATGTTTAGAATTATTTTCCTCTTCTCAAAGACTGTGGTATTTCATTGTATAAGCATACTACATCCTTTTCATGAACAGGGAGGTCATTTTATGTTTCGTTTGGTTGGGTTTGGGATGGGATTTTTTTTTTTTTTTTGCTATTATAAGCTGTGACACAATAAATATCTTTGTATATAAATTTGTTTTAAAACAATTCATTGGAGTTACAATTGCAGTAAATTTCAAAGAAACAATAAACACTTTTCTTTCTTGCTTTTAAGAATTCACTAGAGGATAAAACAATTTCAAGTATGAAAAAAATTGATAGTCACTTGACGTTATATGAACATAGCAGATGGTAAGAGTAATGTGTAATTTTAACACATTTCAGGTTTCTGTAGCATGTTAGATATTAAAACATCATATCCTTCTTCTTCCTCAACACATTCATTTTAAGCTTCTTAAATTCTCAGCCACATAGTACAGTTTAAAACATAAAATAGAAAAGTGAGATGCTCGGCTTCATCTCCAATTTTAGTCAGATGAACACACACATAGCCAGTTCTTCACCATAAATACTTCAGTGAGCCTGATACAGCTTAATGTTTTCTGATGCTTTTGTTCAATGCTCCAGTTTCCTATTTTGAAATATCCCTGCTAGTTTATGAGCGATCCTTAAAATGCTATGTGAGTACCAACAGCAGATGCCTCAGTACACCTATTTTGTCAAGAATATCAGGCTATCCAAGAGGCTATTTACAACTATAGAAATTTTGTTTTCATTTCCATAAGAGAATAGTGATGAGGTTTTAGTGTAAAATGTGTTTTATAAACAAAAGAGGAGAAAATGAAAGGTTTAACTTTTTTTTATAATTTTCATTTTCTGATGAAAGATGATCATTTCTGTTGATTCTTTCTGCTGATGAATTTACTCTCCTTTCCTTTATCCTTCAGCCTATGTGATGATTCATTCTTTTGTACCAGTTTAGGTTAAATTGTTGAGGATTTTAATTTTGTTTTTCCATTTTAAACCCTAGTACCAAGAATAAATGTGTCTTCCCTGAATACAGAATTTGTTTAAAAATGATATGTAGAGGTTGCAATTGCTTAAAGATTCCATGTATTTTATTTTTTTTTAACCTAGAAGCTGACCAACGTAGCACAGATAATTTGAGTATTTATTGTATCCTCTGGATTTTGAGTAGAACCACATTCATGGTCTCCTTCATCACTGGGAAAACTGTTGGGATAGAAAGTCATAAATACCTTTATCTCACTGATGAAGAAGCTGAACCATTTCTGCCTTCCTCTGCTCTTGTCTCTTGTACCAGTAGCACCAGAACTATAATTGTAGTCAAGTTCTATTATTTTTACTACATCTGTCTGCTGCCAATATATTATACCCTCCATGTTTATTTGTATTGATCTTATATTTTTTATTTTGTTTGCCAACTATTTTTTCTTGCATTTCAGAACATTTTTCCCCTTTCTCATCATATTCCTTTTCTGGAGTAGTTTTTTTTTTTTTTTAGAAAGAAATTCAGTCACTAAGGGCATATGCATGGGAAACTCTTTATTTTTAGTAATTTGAAGTTGTGTTTATCCTTATTCTTGAAACAGTTTGCCTAAATTGAGTATGCAGTATCATTAGACAGTTATTTTTCTCAGTAATTTAAAGATATTATTTCATTCTCTTTTGGTTTTGGTGTTGCTATTGGCAAGTCAGCCTAAGAGAACAAGAAGTGGGCTGAAACCAAGTTGTCTGACCAGAATTTTCATTAGTTTACAGAGATAAGTGATTGCCTATATATTGTTGAACTATAAGGTATGAGTTACAGTGTCTATATGGCATTTTATGGCTTAGCCCAAATGGCAAGTGGCTTAAAGAGATACTTACTTAGCTTAAGGGTGAGTGATGCGACTGCTGTTTTATTCTAATGCTTCCCTGGACCTGATAATTTAAAGGGGTTTTCATTTCTCAGATAAAAAACCTTGTCTTTCTTTTTTTTTTTTTCAGTTCTTTTGTGTATATGTGTGGGCAGGTGGGGGGGCTGTTTTCTTTCTGGATTATTTGAAGAGCTTTTCTACATGTTTTTGTTCTGCAAAATTACCTGCAGTGTGTCTAGCTATGAATTTTTATTTGTTCTATCTGGGTTTTAATGACAACCCAGAATACATCATTGCATATTTTTTCATCAGTTCTAGAACTTTCTTAGTCAAAACTTGTTTTAAAAGACTTTATTCTTTTAGGGCAGTTTTAGACTTGCACCAAAATTGAGAGGAAGATATAGAGAGTTCCCATATACTCCCTGTCCCCACACATGCCTATCTTCCCAATTATGAACATCCACCATCAGAGTGGTATATATTTTACAACTGATGAACATTCATTAGCAGATCATAATCACCCAAAGGTCATAATTTACATTAGAATTCACTCTTGGTGTTGTACATTCTCTGGGTTTGGACAAATATATTGTGACGTATAGCAACCATTATAGTATCATACAAAATATTTCACTAAAAATGCTCTGGGTTCCACCTGTTCATCCCCCTGTCCCCAACCCCTAGCAACCTCTAATCTTTTTACTGTCTTCAAAGTTTGTCTTTTTCAGAATGTCATATACCAGGAATCACAGAGTGTGTAGCCTTTCACATTTGGTTCTTTCACTTGGTAATATGAATTTAAGTTTCCCAAGTCTTTTTTTTTAGATGGAGTCATGCTCTGTCACCCAGGTTGGAGTGAAGTGGTGAGATCTCATCTCACTGCAACCTCTGCCTCCCGGGTTCAAGCGATTCTCCTGTCTCAGCCTCCCAAGTAGCTGGGACTGCAGGTGCTCTCCACCATGCCTGGCTAATGAATTGTATTTTAGTAGAGACGCGGTTTCACCATATTGGTCAGGCTGGTCTCGATCTCCTGACCTCAGGTGATCCACCTGCCTCGGCCTCCCAAAGTACTGGGATTATAGGCTTGAGCCACTGCACCCAACCTCCCATGTTTTTGCATGGCTTGATAACTGATTTACTTTTAGTGTTGAATTATATTTTATTTCTTGGATGTACCATAGTTTATTGATGCATTAACTTGTTGAAAAATATCTTGATTCTTTGCAAATTTTGGTTATTATAAATAAAGCTGTTATAAAATATATATGTGAAAGTTTTTGTGTGGGCATGTTTTTAAATCCTTTGAGTAGATACCAACTAATGAAATTTCTGAACAATATGATCAGAAGATGTTTAGTTTTGAAAGAAACTTTCAAACTGTCTTCCAAAGAGGCTGTACCATTTTTTATTCCCCCAGCAATGAATGAGAATTCCTGCTGTTCCACTACCTTGCCAACATTTGGTGTTGTAAGTGTTCTGGATTTTGACTATAGGTGTGTGGTGGTATCTCATTGTTGTTTACTTGCATTTCCGTGATGACATGATGTGGAACGTCTGTTCATATGCTTATTTGCAATGTGAATAGCTTCTTTAGTGAGATTACTGGCCCATTTTAAGATTGAGTTGTTTGTTTTCTTATGGTTGAGTTTTAGGAGTTCTTTGTATATTTTGGAGTCCTTTATCAGATACATTTTACTGCAAATATTTTATTCCAGCTTATAGTATGTTTCCTTATTCTCTTGACTTTGTCTTTCATAGAATAGACATTTTAAATTTTAATGAAACTCAGTTTATCAATTATTTCTTTTAGAAATAGTGTATTTTGTATTGTCACTCTGCAATGAACTGGCTGCCTGAAGCACATTGCCAAAACTATGGCATGAGTTATTGGGGAAAGGAAAAATGAACAAACAAACAAATACTTTACTGCAATTGAGCACGCTTGGTTCATCTGCACATGATGAAATTATGTGACTTGCAACCTAGCTCTGAATGAATGGGTGCACTGTGGTTACAGTGTTGTATCTAAAAGTCATCAAAATACTCAACATCATTTAGGTTTTCTCTAATGTTATCTTCTAAGAGTTTTATAATTTTACTTTTACATTTAGGTCTGTGACTCATTTTGAGTTTTGTAAAAGGTATTAGCTCTGTGTCTAGATTTATATTTTTCATGTAGATGTTTAGTTGTTTTAACATTTGCTGAAAAGACTATGTTTTCTCTATTCTGCTGCCTTTGTTCTTTTCTCAAAGATCAGTTGATTCTATGTGGGTCTATTTCTGAGTTATCTGGTGTGTTCTGTTGATCTACTTGTGTCTTACTTCACCAACATACACATTTTTTTTTATTACTATAGCTTTTATAGTAAGTCTTGAAGTCAGGGAGTATCAGTCCTTTAACTTTGTTCTTCTTGGAATGACTATTTTGGGACTTTTGCCCTCTCTATATACACGTTAGACTCAGTTTTTCAATATACATGAAATACTGATACAATTTTGATTGGGATTGCATTGAATGTATAGATCATCTTGGTTCACACTAATATGTTGACAATATTGAATCTGCCTATTTATAAACATGAAATATCTCCCTATTTAGTTCATCTCTGAACTTATTATACACAGTATTTCACTAAAAATGCTCTGTGCTCCACTTATTTATCCCTCTGTATCCAATTTTCTCATATAGATTTTGCACATATTTTAGATTTATACCTATTTCATTTTGGGGCTGCTAATATAATGGTATTGTGTTTTTAATTTCAAACTTCATTTGTTTATTGCTAGTACTTTATATAGGAAAGTAAATGACTTTTGTATACAAACTTTGTATCTTGCAACCTTCCTATTATTATTAGTTCCAGAAAGTATTTTTTTATGTTTTTAGATTTTCTATATAGACAATCATGTCATCGACAAGCAAAAACAATCTTGTTTCTTCCTTCTCAATCTGTGTATCTTTTATGCTCATGGCTTGTCTTATTTTACTAGCTGTCAACTATCATTAAAAAAAAATTACCTCACTTCATTAATCATTAATCCTATTCTATCCTAGAACTTAGATACTATATTAACACTTAGTAAAATGAGTTTCCATATATTCATCTCTTTATACTAAATTGTCAGACATTTCTTCAGACCTATATTCCAGTTCACTAATATGCCCTTTGGTTGTGATAAATGTGCTAGCTAATCTACCTAATTCATTCCATGATGTTAAATTTCAACACATTTTATTCATTTTTTGCATAGATCCCTTTTCATTTTTAAAACTCTCTCCTTATACCTTCAGCTTGATACCATTTTAATAACCTTAAACATACTAAAAAACACGTGTTCTTTTGTTTCTGATTAAACCAATATTGGGTTCTGATTTTGCTGTTGTTTCCTGACCCTTGATCATAATGCCTTGTTTACTTGCACATCCTGCTTTTTTTTTTTTTTTTGTCAATCGTCAGTACATGTTCTGTGGAAAATGTACCCATGGACCTTCTTTGAACACTGAAATTATGTTTCTCCATAGAGCACATGCATGTACTCTTGACATGCAATTGTGTGTATTCTCAACCTAATATAAATTTTTACCAAATAGTTGTTATAAATATTGGTTCTGTCCCGTAGTAGCTCTGTGACTTTTGGTAAGGTATTTAATTTCTTTATATCATAAGTTTTGCATTCAAAAATTGATAATTATAGTACTTAGCTAATAAGTTGTTGTAAAGTCATATAGTGTCATATAATATTGACTGAATTTTCCAACTTGACAGAAATAATTAGTAATTCTAAAAATTGCTTCAAACAATGTGTCATTATTTTGAAAATTAGGAATATAAAATGTACTTTCTTTGTGATATATAAATGGAACTGAAATTTCAATCAAAATAAAACAATAATGCTAATAAGGTAATGCCAAAGACATTTAAAATGTGTTTGTTTCTACCCCTAGTACTTGTTTATCTTTCCCTTCTCTTTGCAGTACATACTGGGGAAGTAAACAAGAGAATGTCTTTATTTCCAAACTGCCACTGGCATGTGGACACTATAGACACTAGTGTTTATGAAGAGATGGTAGAATATTTGCTGTTTTTTGCTTTAGGTTGTATCTGTCTAGACTAATATTTTAGAAAGTATTTGTTTTCTCTTTAGTGATTTCATCTTGTCTTCTCTTGTTTCTTCCCAGGTTCACAGAAAACAGAAATTCTTTACATAGTCTTCTTCTTTTTTTTTTTTTATTTATTTATTTTTTATTTTTTTTATTTTTTGAAAGAAAGGAAAAGAGAGGAAAGAAAGGGAGAGTGAAAGAAAGAAAAAAAAAGAATGTACGAGAGAAAGAGGAAGAAAAAGAGGGAGAGAGAACAGGATTCTTGTTCTACTGCCCAGGCTAGAATGCAGTCTAAAAATGGGTATTAAAAACCTCTATTATGCCAATAATTGTGTTTAAC